>QLOM01004179.1:0-21169 GCA_003313785.1 Termitomyces sp. MG148 | reverse complement strand
TCGAAACCACGGTGCCGTACCGCAAGTGGACACAGAGACAGCAAGAAAGTGGAAGGTCACTATACACGGGTATGTATGATATTTATCCTTTTCCAGCCAAAGGAAAGCTAACACGGTCTAGCCTCTGTGAGAATCCTGTAATCTTTACGGTCGAAGAACTCCGGTCCAAGTTCGAAGTGATTACCGTACCGGTCACACTCGTCTGCGCGGGTAATCGACGTAAAGAGCAAAACGTCGTACAGAAATCACTTGGATTTTCTTGGGGTGCAGCTGGTCTCTCTACAGCACTGTTTACCGGCGTAAGATTGGCTGATGTCTTGGACTACGTTAAGCCGACTCGGGGGGCAAAGCACGTTGTCTTTGAGGGATCTGATTCGCTTCCAAATGGTCCTTATGGAACGAGGCAAGGAATACGACTATCACATCGTTTTCAATTAGCTAATACTCAACAGCCAGCTCCTTTCTTGGGCTCGAGATAGAAGAAGAGGTATGATGCTCGCATGGGGCATGAATGGGCTTCCGTGAGTTCACCAGGGTTACCAGAACAGAAGGATAGAATTCAATGAGTTTTCAGTCTTGAACCCGACCACGGATTTCCTTTGCGGCTCGTCGTTCCAGGACAGATTGGAGGTAGATCCGTCAAGTGGTTGGGACGGATTGAGCTCTCTCACACCGAGAGTCAACATCACCTTCATTTCCATGATAACAAGGTTATTCCTATGCCAGTGGGCCCAGATCGTGCAAGAGCTGAGAAAGACTGGTGGTATGATCCAAGGTCTGTCTGTGAAAAGTCATTGAACTTGGTCTGCTGAAATTGTCACCACCAGATATATGATCCGAGAGCTGAACGTCAACAGCGCAATTGCGTGTCCCGATCACGGAGAAATTATTGAAGTTCACAGTGAAGGAACATACACTTTACGAGGGTACGCCTATGCTGGTGGTGGACGTCGGATCACGCGCATTGAAGTTTCGATCAACGATGGAAATACATGGGAACTTGCGGAGATTGAATATCCTGAAGATGCCTTCCGCTCTGTCGCGTTTTCCGACTCTGTCTATGGTGTTCTGGACCTTACTGACAGCGACCAATGCTATTGTTGGTCGTTCTGGTCGCTGACAGTACCGCTCCGGTCATTACAGGACAGTCAGAGCATCTGTGTTAGAGCAATGGACGAGTCTTTGGCCCTGCAACCAAGAAATATGTATTGGAACGCGACTGGAATGATGAATAACTGGTACTTAATATAACGCGTACCAAGGCTTCAGCACTCACACAAATCTAGGTGGTTCAGAGTTTGTATACATGTTCTTGAAGACGGACGGTTGCAGTTCGAACACCCAACAAGTGAGTGCGGCGCTACCTTGGTTAACCATGACTGACGACTATGTTTTAGTGGCTGGTAACCAGCCTGGAGGCTGGATGCAACGCTTAAAGGATAAAGGCAAAGATCCTTCAAAACCAGTCTTTTCTACTTCGGTATCAGATACACCGGAAATAGATTTAGCAGCGCCTCCGACTGTTTCTATGACACGCTCAGAGGTCAATCGGAAAATAACTGCAGACGAGCTTCGTGCACACGCTAATTCTGCAAATCCTTGGTTCGTAGTTCATGGGGAGGTCTGTCGGCTTTCAATCTTCATTACTTTTACTCGTGACCCTTTCATAGGTTTACGATGCGACAAAATATCTCAACGATCATCCTGGTGGTCCCCAATCTATTACTCTAGTTGCTGGGGAAGATGTTACAGAAGACTTCATGGCTATACACAGCTCTGACGCTAAGCAGAAGCTGGCTGAGTACCACATAGGAACTCTGGTAGGGCAGATAGAGAAGCCAACAGCGTCTGACGACTTGCCGCCAACTTCTGCCTTTCTTCAATCAAACAAGTGGAAGGCTGTTACTCTTCAGACAGTGACAGATGTTTCTAAGGACTCCAAAGTCTTCCGTTTTGTACTAGATCACAAGGAACGAGATCTTGGCCTCCCGATTGGGCAGCACGTTTACGTCCGCCTTCAAAGAAAGATTAACGGGAAGGCTGGTCTGGGTGAGCTCGTACAACGCGCATACACACCTGTTTCAAGGAAGGATGACAGAGGCTTCATTGATATGCTCGTAAAGTAAGTTCGCATCACTTGTTATAATATGATCACCAGCTCAGTTATATTAGGATATACTATCCCACTCAGCAGTTCCCCTTTGGAGGGCGGATGACTTCAGGGTTCGCTGAACTTCAAGTCGATGATATGATTGAGCTCAAGGGCCCCATAGGGCACTTTGTCTGGCTTGGAAACGGCATGGCTGAGCTTCATGGGATCCCAAGGCGTGTTCGACGGATCGGAATGATCTGTGGTGGAAGTGGGATTACACCTATCCTTCAGGTTTTGCGTGGAGTCTTCATCGATACCACCAACAACGATACAGATGTGTGGGTTGTAGACGTCAATCGCGATGTTGGGGACATCCTATGCAAGGGTGAACTAGATGAATTGGCGAAGGCACATAGCTCGCAACTATCTCTGCGCTACTCGTTGACGGGCAAGTCCATTCCACAAGACTGGAATCAATCTCTAGGCCGACTGAATGCGAAGATGATGAATAAGTATCTCCCTCCTCCATCAGCTGACGGTTTGATCTGTATATGCGGCCCTCCCGCAATGGAACGAATGGCGAAAGGTAATTTGGGACACGATTCACAACTCAGTTCATTGTCTGATTTGTTCACGTAGATCATCTCGTGAGCGTAGGCTGGGATGGAGCTTCACAGGTTGTAATCTTCTAATGCAACATGACCTACGAAATGCGAAAGCATAGGAAATTCATCAATCACAAAGCCTCATTTCGAACCCGATTGGTTTACGGATGTCATTGCATCGTCTGGAGTTTTCCAGCCATTCAGATGTCCAGAATTTTTCGAGCGAGAGAACATTCGAGGACTTTAATCAGTTGGTCACAAATCTGCATCTGAAATTTCAGATACTTAGCGTAGATAAAATAGTTGTATGTTGTGAAAGTTTGACCACTCTTACTGATAACTCAGATGTATCATTGTGCGCGTGCCTTGCATGAATTGTATTGTCTCATTGTATACAAATTTGCGGGGGAGAGGTGGGCGAGCTATGCTTCATCGTCTTGTGGCAACTTGAAATGGTAAATTATGATACGGGATGCGTGTTCAAGTTGGATTACGAAGATCTCGCCCGCTCATGGTTTAATTTGGGGCGTGGATTCAAGGGCAAGTGCCCGGCGTTCTTCCTCCAGTGTCGTTCGTATCTACATGCCTCTCATTAGCCAAGCTAAAACGAAACCAAAGAAAGGACAAGAAGCATGCCTTCTTTTCTTTTTCAATCTGCTTCACCAGCTTCACCAGCTCCTCCGCCCCACCGCTCCTTCTCCTCCCTCTTCTTCACCTCAGTCGCAAGTTTATTTTTCCACTCCTTCTCTACATCTTCTCTAACATGACGCAAAGGCTCCCCGAGGTTTTCCTTATACCCTCTTACAACAATCTCGAGTTCCCGTATAGTCTTACTCTGCTCTTGGATCGGCTGGTCCTTGTCGTTGTCCGTTGTCACTGTGATGTCATCCATCACGTAGACGATTGATCGAAGCATGGAATGTCCAGGTTCTGGCATTTGTACTAAAAGGGGTACTATGACATGTGATGGTGGTGGAGTGACCGGAGTAGAGGCATTCGAAACTCAGAGAAATGTGAACTGAACATGTCCAGAGATAAGGAGGGATAAGAGCGTAGTTTTGGAACAAATATGATGCCGGATCTCCGATATATGGAGGCCACGCTGCTTCTACAAATGGTTCTATAAGCTCACCACTGGCCCCATGATATGTTTGGACCTTCCATGATGTGGTCATTACGCTTAATGCTTAACATACTGCTTATCTTTTGTATGTGCTTCTACACCTTTTTTTGTAGTCATCACCTTTCTTGTTAGAAATCTGTAAACAAGTGTTCTCACACTGTTTTTACCTTGTACCACCATGTCGTCGTCATCGTCATCGCTGCCCTTCCCAGCTCTCAGTTGACGCGAGCAAGACGTCCTGTAAGGTACTCTTAGCCCTCAGGAACGTGTCAAACACTCGACCTTTACCCACACGCAGTCCTCAGTTCTCATATCGCACCCAGCCTCGAAACGATATTCTCTGCCCCATTCACCTCTGAAACTCACGCGCGCCAATGTATATCCACGTGTCGCGCCGCCGACGTGCTGCGTTTTTGTGACGCGTCATGATACCATTCCAGCAATACTGCCCCTCCACGCGTCTAAACATTATAACGCGCTTTTGACCCTGTGATACGCCCTGTACAATACACCTTTGTTTTACCGTTGCTGTGCCCTGTGCTTAGTATCATGATCAGGTAAAGAAATTCTTTTACTTCAAATTTCAAGACAATACACATGATGTTATAGATTTGTACATGTATATGGAGTTGTTGTTATGCGGCTGTCTTTTCCGTTACGTGATGACCGGTGAGGGAGAGTAAGGAGCTTAATATTGATACAAAGGATTTGCGCCTGAAGTTCGAGAATAAAGGATGGCTTGAACATCAACATGCATTTAGTGCTCTTGATTTTTCAATGTCATGATTTCTCACAAGCAACTTGTCGGCCGTTAGCCGTGACGTAGGAATACCTGGAAACGCAACGGGACCATGACCATACACATACAACAAACCAACCCTATACCTTTCCCATTGTTTTTTCTCGGTCGTGACTACCACTATGCAGACTCAACAGCTGCGCCGCGCTTCCTAGACGACAGATCCATTTTGCTTATTAGTACTCTCTTAGGAACATGAGTTGAATGAAGCAGTATCAATTATAGGGGAACATCTACAAGTATTGGTGACGTGACACACCTTTTTTCCTGTTTCGTTGAACACTAGCGGATAGATGGTGCGATATCATCGCGAATGGTCGTTACGCATCATCATCATCATGGATTATATGTGCTTCACGGGGTATCTGATGTATTTGTATTGTACGTACTTCTACGAGCGATTCACTGCGACCGGGTGGGTCAGACATAGATTGGCTGATCAACCGGGGTTGATGCATGCGCTCATGGTTACTTTCTTGATCGTGAATTGGTATATATTGTCAGACCGAGTAGTTACCTTGGTAATGCAATTAATACACCAAAAAATAGCTTGGACGTCAATGAAACAACGATGCAAGATTGATGTGAAGAAATGCGAGATTTGGTCAAGCAGAACAATGTTCACGAGTACGGTCTACATGTACTACATGTATACACAACTTCTCTGTAGTGGAAGGAAGGGGAAGACGGCCAACTCCACATCAGGCCGCGGTACCAAGAAGAGACTGTTTGGATTCTTGACATTCGCTACAATTGGTCGAATGCCCTTGCAATGATGTCAATACATATGCCTACCTCGCGGCTTCCGTCCGATTCGGTTTGAGTCGATTGAAAGAGATGACCGGTGCGGTAGGAGATTCCGGTCACATGTGTTTGATCTTGGGGTCGGAAATCTCATTTGTTCAAGTTTATCCCTCTCAATTTCTGTCAAATTCCTCTCCTTCTCGCCTTCTTCTTCGCCCCGCTCACATTGGCATCTCTGGCACCCTCCCGAACGAGAAGAGCTCCCAGCAAACAACCCCTTCAAGCTCCCGATTGAGTCCCCGACAAGCGTTCCGCTTGCACTCGCATTCGACCCCTGCTGTACCAACAACCCTGCCGTTCTAGTGCTGCGTTATCAACCACGTGAACGTGAGTCCTCGCCTCGTCGACGCCGGAACTGCCGTCTGACACGCTAGATGGTGGGCAGAGCGTTTCCTCTTCTGTGGTGGGCCGGGGGAAGATGCGTGACTGCGCGAATGACGGCTGCAAGTCGGAGATGGTGTGGGCAGGGGAAATGTAGTACGACTCTGGAGCATGCGCGAGGTGTTTTGATGCGGGAGAATGAACGTGAGCATCAGATGCCCCGCGTCCGTAGTCTACATAGCCAGCTTCAGGTGGGTACGCCCCGCTCGCGCATATTGTGGATGAGGCGAGAACGGACAGTATTGGGAAACGCACCCTTATCCTGTATTATTTAGTCTTCAAGTATTAGCGTTTACGCGTGTCATCTTGATCACAAAAGGGATTGTGTAAAGGTGCATGGAAGCAATATGTTAGAATCCGGACTCCTTAGCTGTTGGACTAAGAACAATGTAAGTATTGATCCTCAGTCCGATGTAAGTGACTAATTTGTACTGTACCTAAGAACAATGTAAGTATTGATCTACGGTACAGTCAGTATGTTTGTAATATGTTTAGCATGTTCGACGTACCCTCAGTCCGATGTAAGTGACTGAGGGTCTGTCTATAGGTAACCTGTATTTATACATATGCGGACAATGGACCATTGTCCGCTATGTGATATAGTAAAAGATATGACAAGAGGGCGACCCTGTTGAATGGTTGAGTGGCTGTGTGATAGTCGAAAAGTCCAACACAATATAACACGGTTGCGAGATGCGATGGTCGACAGATTTGCTGACATGCTTCCTGCCTCTCCTTTCACTCTTGATACAATATCAACATCACTTATTTCACTCATCAAGATTGATGGCTCGCTTCTCACATACAAGCGTCAATCGCTGCATCTCTTGAGGTCCGACCACTACCTAGTACAGCATCAACATCGGCTATTTCACTCATCAAGATTGATGGATCGCCTCTGGCAATCGATCGACATGTGTATTGAGTGACCATAGATATCGTAAGTGACCCTTGCTTTGTTTTGTTGCCTTATTTAAAGCTGTAGGACCCAATTGATTGTGTGAGCTAGCACGCGAGCAACACAGCAAATGGCTTGATGATCATCTTGGGTGGTGCTGCGACACGTCGTCTTTGAAATCATTCTCCATGTCGAAAGTTTTGATCGTCTTGGGTCGACTAAATAAGTCTAGTTCACATCTCCAAATTAACATAAAACTCGCCTTACCCAGACAGTGGAAATCACCCTCCTTACCTTCTACCACTGCCAGACAGTGGCTCGTGACAGTCAACTATTTCCACTAGTTATGACTCCTGAAGAACGGCAAATCCTTCAAGACATTGGACAGAGTCTACTGGTGGACTGTGTTCTCCAACCAGCAGTTACAGCTTTTTTATACGGTCAACCCCTTTCTCCATCATAACACCAAATAATGACTTCTCCACAGGTTTATTAATGCCAATTACAATCATTCTTGTTTTCCAGTAAGATAGGGTGTCAATAAAAGGACTTGCACTCAATCTAACTTGCCACTGTTAATCAGGCTTCCAACACAAACTTGGTTTTGCAGATTCCAACTAACAGTCATTTGGCTGGGTGTTGTTTCATCCAGTGGAAATATGCTACTACAAGTTGCAAGTTCAATTCTTGAATATCAATTGCTTCCAGGAAACCTTGCATCTCTTTCTCAACGTGTTGATCATGTCAATGCAATCCTTGGAAATTTGAATGTAGTTATAAACTGGCTTGAATTGATCCCTGTGAGTTTTTTTCATAATGGAATGGATTTCACAATCTGGGCTAAACTACTAGATGCAGCCAGTTATTAATGATGCCTTCATCATATGGCGTGCATTGGTTCTTTTTCAAAAGCGTTGGGCACTATGTCTTTCTATAACACTCTGCATGTGTACACTTGGTGCGTTATATTTATACCAAATATTTCATACAAGCTCAGAATATATACAGTTTTCACACTTGTCTTTCTGTCACTTTTCTCCAACCCTCGTGTTGCTATGGCTGCTTTTCAATCTCAGAGTGTAGTTTTTGGTGCATTAGGTATCACAACTACTGCTTTGACATTTTTAACCAACTTAACTGCAACATTTTTCATTGGCTGTACACTATGGTAAAGTATACTCTTAGTCATTTTTTCATTATTTGCTTGGTGACTATGAATGACAGGAAACATACACAATTCTTGAAAAAGAATCTTGATAGCCAACAGTGCCAAGGATTCAGATTGTGGTATGCTGGAGCTTTGTATGCAATTCTACAAGTGTGTTTGAAAAGATAATTAGTTTATCAAAGACTTGGCTAATATTCAGGATTGCAGCTTTTGACCCTTATAATAAGTGTCACACCTAGTTCCATTAATGATGCAACAGACTTTGCCTCCGATGTAATTCAGAGTATTTATTATGCCATCTCAGTATGTACTATTTTTTTCTGTTATTCTTGATGTGTTTATTTTCTGCAGGCTGTCTACCCTGCATTGACAATTGCCCTTATTCGTGGGCCATTTTCAATTGCAGGTATACATGAGACTGTACAATCATTTCAGATACCCTTGGCAAGCCCTTGATTACATATTATTCTATAAGATCTAGTATGCGAGGACAAAATAGTGCCCATTATTTCATCCTAGCCTATGCGTAGAACTACCTCACTGGACATACTATTCATAGACAAGAAGATAGTCACCATACAACAACAATACAATACCACCAACGGGTGTACACATGTTCTTTTAGCATGGCCCACACAGCCCATGGATGATTATGCACCCATAGGTTATTCCCCCGTGGGACTATAAAAGCATGGTCCTTAACTTGTATCCGCTGCTCTCATCTTCTGTTTTTGTTGATAGCTTAGTCGAGTCTATGCGTATGATTACCTTGTCAGACGTATTTTTCATCGACAAAAAATATACCCTACAAACAAATACAATACCTATAACTTGCCTGCAACTTCCAACGAATTTAAATAGACACATGCTCCTTGACACCACGCACACACAACACATGGCCACAAATGCCCACGCGCCACCCCCAACTATGCAATGCGTAGAACTAATCGTTCTTGAGTACTTAAAATATAGTCGCTATACAATCAAAAATACAATACCTCTTGCAGCCGCCAGCCTTCATATTGCCTCGTGGGAACGCGTGTTGGCCGCGCGACTCTGGACATCACGCTCCATCGTGCCTATGAAAAGGTAGGCCTGGGCTTAGATCTTAAGATTAATAAGATGATCTTCCTTGTGATTGCGTGGTTGGATCGTAAGGAGGTCGAACTCTTCTTTCTCCACAATGAGCGATATACAGGGCAAGAGATCCGTGAAGCAGCAGATGACGATCATAAAAAAATAAAGAAAGCTGAAGAGGTACACCGAGGTGAGAATTTATAACAGCCAGTGATCACGACAACATTTTCCTGCTCTTGGAAAGCGAGTGAACGTCGCATCGCATACTGACCTCTGTGGTCTCCACCCATCGTTATGTCACTGTACCCGTTTCCCATCATGGCGTTATGAGAGCTTTTAAATTGTACTGCATCTGGTGTTTTGTTACAAGAAGTTCCTGTAAAAGAAAGGGAATACGAGGTTCATCAACCATCTCACCAAGCAATCCTCGCTAGGAAACCTTTTGGGTATGTCCTTACTAATAACTTCCTTATCTCGTCCATGATTATAATACCCAACGATAGTGGCAGTGGGATAAACCAGAATTCCAACGGAACGGAGGCCGTAAAAAACAATATCTGAAAAACATGGACTTCTGTCACCAAAATTGCAATAACGAGTGCAAGGAGGGCGCCAAAGAAAGGCCACATATTCCTCCTCTGTTTACAAATTGGATCGGCTTGAAGGATAGAGAGACGTTTGTTACGGACAGAAAGGAGGTTTCCCCATTGTATAATGACGAGGGTAATAAAATACACACATTGCGCGGTGTTCTTGAAGTTTGCTAGCTCTGCCGCTGTGTAACCGTGGAACCCAGCAGAATATTTCTCAAACGACAGGAAGAGGTCGCCTATAGGAATGCGAGCATACCGCCAATAGTAGAAGAAGAACATTGCATGCGCAATAACCGTTTCCATCATGCCTATGAAAAGAAAGGCATGGGCGCATATCCTCAGGTTGAAAAGACGGTCTTTCAGATGATTGCGCGGCGGGACCGTAAGAAGGTCGAATTCTTCTTTCTCCACAATGAGTGAAAGACAGGGCAAGAGGTCCGTGAAACAGCAGATAATGATCATAAGAAATGCAGAAAGCGGAAGAGGTAAACCGAGGTAAGAATTCATAATAATAGGCAAGACTTGAGACCAGAGACCTGCAGGAAGGAGATACACAATCGCCTTCTGCATATTTTGGAATACCAAACGTCCAAGTCGAATACCACCAATGATTGAGTCAAGGTTACCCACAAGGACAAGATCAGCGGCTTCGATTGTGACATCACTTCCACTCACGACAGCGATACCAATATCTGCCTCTCTGAGGGCAGGAGCATCGTTGACTCCGTCGCCAGTAACCGCGACGACATTGTCCCGCTCCTGGAAAGCGGTAACAATACTTAACTTCTGCTCAGGTGTCACCCTTGCGAATACGATTTCTTCGTAGCGAGTAGCAACGTTCCAATGATTCTCTGTGAACAGATCTAAATCCTTCCCTTCTAACACGAGACTTTTCTGAATCCGATTCGTGGGGTCCCACCAGGTGGGCAAGGGCCCGCTGGGCATATCTTGCATTTGTTCAGCCACATCCGCCAGAGAATCAGGTTCGGAATGAGTGGTGATAATGCCAACCTGTCGGGCAATAGCGACAGCTGTCAATCCAAAGTCTCCGGTAACCATGAAGAATCTGATACCCGCTTTCCTGCAGTCCTTTATGGTAACTGCAGACTCAGGGCGAGGAGGGTCCATGAGCCCAAGCATGCCGACTATCGTCAATGCCTCGACGCCTTTCTGCGAGATCTCCCAGCTAAAGTCGTACGTACCAATAGTTTGACAGGGAATGTACTCTCGCATGCAGAGGAGGACGACGCGCTGTCCACTGCGAGACCACTCTTCCTGAGTGGTGATGAGTTTTGCTCTAGCGACAGAATCAAAGGGCTGGATGTCGTTTGTAAGAGCAGAGAAGTAAGACGAGCATCTGGGAATGAGGACATCCGGAGCTCCTTTGACAAAGAGGAGATTGGGTGATCTGTTTTCAGAAACTCGTGCGGACAGAGAGCTGTGTATGGTAAGCATCCATTTGTTGCGCGAGTTGAAGGGAACTTGGTATATCTCAGGGTTAGAAGCGCGGACAGCAGATGCATCTCCAAAGGACTCGACAAAGCGGACGAAAGCGCTGTCTGTTGCGTCACCATTGATCTCTCGTTTTCCCAAGGACAGACTAGAAGTCGCGCCATTGCAGAGTACAGCAGCTTTGTAAAGTAAATGAATTGTCGATTCCCCTCCTGCAGACTCCTCGGTCAGAAAACTTTCACGGAACCCCTTAGCCGTATACGTCTCACCGACCAGCCCAGCAGACATGACAGACATCTTGTTCTGCGTAAGGGTGCCAGTTTTGTCGGAACATATCACGGTGACACAGCCAAGGGACCCAACAGCGGAAATTGATTTGGGGAGCACCGATACTTTTCTCATACGTCGGGCGATGAGGGTCATTGTCAGAGTAACAACAAAAGGAATTCCTTCAGGGGTGAAGGCGACAATGCAAGCTATGATATCAATGACTGACTGCGAAAAGCTCAAAAAGAAATCATAGCCACGACGATGCCATGCAATTTGTCCAATGATGACGATACTCGCCATGGCTGCGAAATTGAGGAAGATGACAGGGAGGACAAAACGCTGGACATCTTGCTGCATGAGTGTCGGCTTCTCTTTTGTCTTGTTCGTGAACTTGGAGATGCGGCCTATGACCGTACGACCACCAGTCAATACCACAACACCTTTTGCGCGCCCATTTACAACATATGTTCCCATAAAAGCGATGTTTGGCGCTTCGAGAAAGGTTGCACCTTCGGATTCGACCACACCTCGAATCTCCTCTGAGTCGCCACCCGTGAGTACAGAACGATCGAAGCGCAAGTCGTCGGACGTCTCGATCAGTCGCATGTCAGCGGGTACTTTGTTGCCAATGGACAACACAACTATATCTCCAACGGCGAGATTCGCAGTGGGGATTCTGCTGGTCCTGCCCTCGCGGATCACGACACATTCGGATGGGATGAGGTTGAGAATGGAGTTCATGATACGACTAGTGGACCAGTACTCGAATGCGGAGAACGAAGCCTGAGACAGGATTATAACAATGACGAGGATGGCAAAAGCAAGATTGGTGTGCAAACGAGGGCCAACCTTAGGTTTGTAATAGATGAGGGAGATGATTACAGCGAACAAGAGGGGTGCGCCGAATCCGCCCAAAAGATGAGTGTGAATCTTCCTCACGTAGTTGGGTGGTTTCTTCTTAGCCACCGTGTTCTTTCCATCCCTCTGAATATTGCGAACGACTACAGCATTGTCGAGACCACGATCCGGAGCGGTGCCGAACATGGCACAGAGATTCTCAACGGAGACGCTGTGGTAAATGAGCTGTTTGAAGAAGTCGACCGCGTCGTCTTGCGGCCTTCCTAGGCATTGATGTTGTGACACCTGCGCAGAAAGTGTGCGAAAACTAATGGGGAGGGAAAGAGCTGGATTGACAGAAGTTGAATCATGGCACGCCGGTCCTGGAGCTATCGGGCGAAGCTCCTCTTCGTATATGTCTTCCTCGACGGAGATCCCTTGATGATTCATTACAATTCTGGGCAGTGAAAGGTTAATTGGATACCAATAACACACAGAGATATTCCTACATATTGGATAAGTGCTGTGTTGCATAGGAGGACTGATGGACAGGAAAGCTCAGGTGCGGTCACATTACAAAACGACAGCACAGTCATTTGACTGCCAGAGTAAGTATATAATTATCTGCTGTTGTCAGAAATCGGAAAGTTCCGAGATTGTTCATCCATTTTGACATCAAGTACTAAACGAGCTTACTGAGTGACCATACATAGAAGTCCACTTTCCACCGTCAAACAAACATGTATCTGATGCTCTTATCCTTGCTCCATGGCCTAGCCTAGCCTATGCGTATGATTACCTCGTTGGATATCCTTTTCATCGACAAAAAGGTAGGCACTATGCGATTAGTCTGCGCTACTTTTGCACGAAGCAGCGGAAATCGATCGGACAAAAACCAGTATCCTAGTCCAGCAGGGAGGTGGGTTGGCAAAGTGTTGTAAATACCACGAAGTTTGCGAAAATGACATTTTAACCCCTACATTGTCTCAATTTCAGCAATCCGTAAATGAGAGCATCAAATGAAAGGTCAATAGAAACTTATCGTGGAAGTCTGAAGCTCAAGTCCGCAAATTCAGTTCAACGCGTTGAGAGATTCCAGAGAAGGTTTCAGCTGCTCTGGATGTGATTCGGAGTCGATGAAAAATTTATCTCTGTTTGAGAATTTGAAAAGTCTGTCTTTGGACGTTTTGGTGACTACCATCAAACTATGCGTCCTTGCAAGAGGAAAAAAAAATCAGATAAATTCTCGAGAGGGTGTGTGCAAGAATAGTGAAGCGCACCACGCCGCAATTTACACACGGCTCGATCACTCGACTGAGTACGTCATCAGACCAAAGCCAGCGAACGGGGCTTAACCTTCACTTGGGGAAGCGGCCAATGCCGTTCCGGCATGGCATATACTCGGATGTCGGCTTGAAATATCACGTGGTCTCAACGACTGGTCGATGTCATCATGTGATTTCTTTCAAAGATCTATTACTTCACTTCAAGTCACCAGACATCCCCCTAACTTGTCACTCAGTGAAGGATGAACCCATTCCAAAATATAATTTCTGCCTCCATTAATTGTTTGTGACCATGCCAGTCAAAGACCAGCAAAGGCTGTCTGAGAAGATACAACAGAACAGGACCTTGCTATATTCTGCGAGAAGTGAAACTTGTATGCATGTACAAAGGTAGAAATGGAAGGAGAAGATAAAGATCTGAGAGCATGTGGCAGATAATATGGTGGTTGTATTGGAGAGGATCATGGTTATGCGGAAGGGAGCCACATGACCCACATGCTGCAGAGGGAAATTGAGAGAGAAAAAAACTATACAGTTCTATGGTTATGGATTGGAGATGGAGACTAGAATACCTCAATTGTTTACCAACTGACTGAGGTATGTGTGGTTTTACCCTATGCGATGCAATACCACATAACTAATAAATCCTGATAGTTATTATCTAAAACAGGTTGTAAGTAACTTTCAACGTTGGAATTGTTCCTTGCATTGTGTGTTCCAGGTCTCAACTTTTTACATTGTGAAGCATCTAGAAAAAAAATCATAGGATTGTAGAAGTATCAATTACACGTTGGATCTCAGGTCGTCCTAGGCGACATAACACATGACTTCATTCTCTATGGTGTCCTCTCCCAACAGATTATTCTTGCTGTTTTATTGGCCAAGTAATCATTGGTGGCAATCATAGTGCGGGCCGAAGCTTGAAGACCTGCCTTGTGCTGGTTTTGACTGTGTGATCATTGGAGGTAAATTGTTGCCTTTATCCTTGTGGAAGATACTGATGTGCTGACATAAATTATACAGAGTTTCTGGTCTTGTTGTTGCAAATTGGTTGATTGAAACTTGCCCTGTCTTATTTTTATCATCCTCTTTCTGACTATGGGGATGGACATCAACTCAGGTTTTGACTCTACCATGCAGTGCAAGGCAATCTCCTAGATTACAAGGTCAGAGTTATATCCTGGAAACTTAGCATGAGATTGAAAATGATGTTCTCAGGTGCAAGAACTCTTTCTGAAGAAATTCCAGAAGTTGAAGTTCAAACCAATGTATAGAAAAACATTGGCTCATCCAATGGGTCATAGAGTCTACCAGAAGGCAAAGGTGAATTTATCCCAAATGAAGGTGGGGAACAGTGTCAGGAGACAGGTCCTCAGACCGTCCACCCTAGCCTTGCTTAGTCTGTATTGATGTTGGCACCCACATCTAGCCACCATCCAGACCGCTCTGGCCCTATCCTGCTCCATCCCTGTCTTAGCATTGACACCTGGCAGGTCAGCTGGTCTTTGGACCCACTCTACTTGCTGGCAGGCCTTTATGCCATTGGCTGGCTGACTCATGCTGACTGTTGCTTACTCATTAGTGCTTAGTACATACCAGCCCTATTAGTCAATACACCGTAGTCATAGTATATCCAATGTAGTATATAAGTAGGACTGGTGGATGGAACATCCCCAGTCCTAGCAATAGCATTGCTTCTGGGTTTACACATTAGCATTACTGTGAGCTCCTCAGTAATGACCTTGTCTTCTGCTCTTGCCCTCCTGCTCCACCCTTTGTTGGTGGCCTGCCTTCTTGCCTGCCAGTTGCTTGTCACTGTGCTTGCTCGACACTTGCCCCACTTGGTGGTAAGCTTGAGTGGTTGATGCGGCTGCCTGGCTTTCCATGATAGAGCATTCCCTTACAGATAGTATGTCTTTTTGGACAAGACCCAGTCCACAATACAAAAGGCCCAACACAATGCCAATATATTTGCAAACACCCCTAAGAGAAACATGAAGCAAATATGTCATGACGGCATGTGGTACAACCTTGTTGAAGAGGTTTTCTGGTCAGAAAGCCTCTTTGGCCAAGGGTCATGGGTATGGACAGTCTAGTTGGGTTTGGAAGGACAAAAGAAAGTTATCAAGGACTCTTGGATTTTGTAGACTTGGCGTCAGACAGAGGCACATTTCCTTCAAAACATTAAAATGATTGTCCTCCCCAAATTTCTAAAATCTACAACAAACATGTATTGCCCGTTGGCAAGTACATCTGATATTCAAAAGTTCAGAGCAGTGGATGGCCTCATGTTCAAGGCAAGAAAAAAACAATGTTTTCCGTTAAGACTTGTTGGGCTTAAACTGTTGAAAGTTAAGTCTCTTGTGGAACTGGTTGGTGTTTTCCTTGATATTTCTGTCATGGAGGAACCCAATACTGCAATGTTCTTTGAGGTGCTTTTGTGATCTATGATCCTGACATCTATAAGTGCCTTTCCCAGACATATGTGTATTGATTTTGACATTTCATTATTAGCTATGACGTTGATGATGGTCCGTTCTCAAATAAATTCTTCCATGTAAAACTGAACTGTTGACTCCAAACCCAAAGAAACTACAGTGATCACTCTGGCAGACTGGTTGACATTTGTTTCCAGTGTGTCGCTTAATCTTCTAACCGTGCCTTTATCTATAGGTATCATATTCATTCAACATTGGTAAGAGACCAAGCTACGTCCGATGCAGTGCTCATCAATGGTCTCGGGTGCAACTGCAATAGCACTGCAAAAAACTTGTTTGTCATCAACGTTGTACAAGGAAAGTGCTACAGATTTTGGCTTGAGTCAATGTCAATTGTTGGTCACAATATGGTACGATCCAGTTTCCTTTCCCAAATCTCACAGTAACTCAATAACCTCTCAGACAATCATCAAAGTCCACGGTGTTGATCATAGCAGCAAGCCAGCCCTTTGGGAACTACTGGCTCCATGCTCACCTCAGCGCTGGATGCACATCATTCACTGGTGGTACTAACTCAGCGATCTTCTAGTACTTTGGCGCTGCACCCATCGAGCCAACCATGACCAACTCTTCCCCCTGCACAACCCACTATAGAGACAAGCCTGCATCCCCTTGAGCATCCCGGCACACCTGGAGCAAGTGCACCCATAGACATCTTGCTGTGTCTCAACGTCACGTGTGTCAACGGACGCTTTGCCATCAATGGCGCAAGCTTTGAACCTCCAAATGTTCCTGTGTTGTTGCAGATAGTCCTAGCTGGAAATGTGTATACTCTACCACGGAATAAAACAGTCGAGTTGATCATACTGGGAGGATCGGTTGGTTTGCTGGTTCATCCTACCAACTTTGGAATGTTTCTGATGGACTTATTGCTATCCTTTGATGGCGCAGCACTGCCTCCATTCCCACAGAGTAAATAATTCTTTCCCACTCATACTGTTGATGTCGCACTTGTCAGGTGAGTGCAGGTTTGAACAAAGGTTTCGAAGATATTCGATGCTGAGGACACATTTCTTATCCTGCTAGTGAGGAAATCTAAACATACATGGTATTCTTCTTGATGATGGTCAACGTTCACGTCAGGGCAGTCCACTGAATCACTCTTGGATCTCGACGAGTTAGGCTTCAAAACATTTTTTATTCCTCTTCCTGCTCTTACATAGATTCTAACTCACGACCAGATTAATGCGATTCAAGTTGGAGCACCCAAAAAGCTCCGTAGCATGGATTTTACATTGCAAGGCATCAATCGACATCCTACGTCCTACTTGTGATTTACACGGCTGTAGAGCGCTCATCATAGAAGCCGATAGTAAAGTATTGCATTATACAGGGTCTACTATATATTATGGTGTCAATCACATTTGAATCGCATGCCTGACCTTCAGGAACATAGACCTGAAGGTAAAACACCCAAAGCTAGGCCGCATTGGGTCCCTATATGCTGTCAAAATCCTGTGCCACCTGTGCAGGGGTGCATTTTTTGAGGTCATGAATGACCACAGCAATGAGCTGCAGAAGGTTCCCCTCCCACTTTTTGATAAGTTTGGTCATGTGAAACCGTGGCTCTACCAGGCAGGTAATCAACGCATTATGGGAGCTTGGGACAAGGAAATCAATGACAGCACCATTGTTTATGTGTTGAATATAATTGTCGACAGCTAGGTATCTGTTCCTGAGGTTTTGAGCTGTCTCAATGCATACTGAGCTTCATGAGCTTTGTGGCAAGGGACTCAGATCAAAGATGATTGAAAGCCTCCTTGCATCCAAGTACATTGAGATTGGGATCGAAACTCTCATGTGTTGGCCAGAGCCAGCTGGAAGAATTGAGCAAAATGAATATGAAGAACTTAAAAAGAAACAGTTCAAATTCTTTAAGAAGGCAGGCATCATTTCAAAACTATAGATAGAGCATCCTGATTCTAGTGTCTCCGCATTTAGAACGGCTTCTGTCATATTGGACGCACAGACTTTTTTGGGTATTTGACAGACCCTGACCATCCATTGCATGCAATTAATTTTGAAGAAGATGCCACTGGAATGGGCAACAACAGCAATATTGATGGGTCCAAGATCACAGGGCTCTCAAATGAAGACATTGCGAAGAAATATCCTTTGCATTCTGCCATAACCAATCTCAAAGGTCAAGAAGCCATTGACATCATTAAATCCCACTATGAAACCAATCCAACCTCCATACACAAGCCGGACGCATACAGATACACGCCCATCCACCTCACACTCTGTACGGCTAATCCTGCTGCAGTGCAAGTACTCCTAGGACTCAGCGCAGAAGAAGATATAAAGAATACCAACAACATCAAAGGCAGGACACCGTTTGAGAGTCTGACTGCTACCATGGAATCCACATGAACATTTGTAGAAACAATGATAGGCATGTGGAAAGGGTACAGAAACGACAAATTAAAATGCGAGTTCTTGATAAAGCATGCAATGGAATAATTGCCCCCAGATACCTTGAGCAAGTACAAAGCCAAGTGCAAGCTTGGTTGTACATGTGGCATCTGTGCTGGAGGATGGTTGCTCAAGCGCATGCGATTCCGCCTCTATTGTAGGTTGATTATTTTTGAGATTCAAGTATCTCAGGCTAACAAAAAAGGGAGGTAACGCTGAAGAAGCTAATGACACAATGTTTGACTCATTGACGATAAGGCATTTCAAGAGCCACATGCCATGCGACCCAGGGATGCTATCGGATAGGCAAATGAGGTTTAGATAGAATATATATATATATTAGCGGTAACATATTATAATCCTAAATAAATGACATAGAAATACATGGCATACAAAAATGAACAACTACAATGGTATCTAGTTATTTAAATGAAACGCGGACGCCATCACCAGCAGCATTGTAAGTAACATAACTGCACTGCAATAGGTCGCAAGTAAATTGTGGAAGTAAGCTATAAAGAAAACAACTCACGATGACTTTGGAATGCCGGTTGAAACAATGTTTTGTGGTGCCTGTTCTGACAACAGAATGTCGCATGACAATATTTTGAGCCTCCCACTGGCAAGCCTTCCCAGAATAAGTGTAAGTAAACGCTTTGTCTATATGGTCTTCTGCGGACTGGGGATTGGCATGGAAAGCAGCAGTCAGGCGGTTGGACGAATCAAATCCTTTGAGGGTGAGGTGTGTGGCCAACAGATCATGATGGACATGGGAACTGAGACGTGTCAGTGTTGTCCAAGGGTATCATGCAGAAAAAGCATACCAGAATAGAAGACTGGTTACTTGGGCCTCCACCAATACATCAAAGTATCGCTCATAGATGAATCTGAGGCCTATTTCAGCGAAAGAGCGTGTTTGAGTACTGCCAGTCGAAGACTGAGATGTGTGAGGGCACCAGAGAAGGATGAGTGTGGGTAAGGATGCCATGAAGACGAAGCTAGATGGGGGGGAGGGATAAGGCATTGAGTCTGAGAAATGCTTAACAGTCGAAGCAAAGAAAAAGATATATTGTTCAAACGCTAAAATATATACAACCAAAAGTATAGAAAAAGATTACATGAGATTGAAGGCCCCAGGAGAGGTCTGCACAGGAAGGCAAAAACTTGTGGCACTAAAGAGGCCAATTTCCAAAAACAGAAATTCACTCATGCGCCATCACGTGATTGAACACTGAGAAGATGAAATATGAAATTATTAGAAAAGAAAATTACTAAACTTTCGAATTTCACTGCTAGTGACACACATCCAACACCACGTCGTCTTTTTGCAGGGAACACAGCCTGCGTGTGGATATAATGAAGAAGCTGGAAGACATCATATGACCCCAACGATGAGTCGCTGATACCACGTGACTACACACCAAGACGCGAGCCACGTGATAAGCAATAACTTAATTTATATAATTGTAATTTATTATTCAAACTGTGAAATAAATAAATAACAGATTAAATTAAAAGAAATATTGGATGAAATTGCTAATTTAATAACATTTTCACGTGTCCATCCCTCATCCGAGTACATGCCATGCCGGAACGGCAATGGCCGCTTCCCCAAGTAGACAATTTATCTGGAGTCGAGAGATCAAAAGATGACCGGACTCCAGGATATACAGGAGTATGTACTGCTGAGATGTGGCAACAAGTAAAGTCGTCATAAAACCAAACAATTGAGACTTTTGGAACACGAAAGAACATATCGAATAAGTTGACGTACATGTCGTAGTTAGGTGGCATTATCCTCGACAATGCTGCGTATTGTTGTGGGAGTTCATCATCAAATCATGTACGAACATTGTCCTGTAACAACCCATCCCAGTCGTATACAAAGTCGATCCTTCATTTGTGTTCAACGCACTCACCCGCAGAGCACTCCGTCAAAATTTGCCCTCAAGTTACGAACGTTCTTTAGAACACATCACTCTTCTCACAGTGAACTAACAAATCTACGACGCATGCATCAATCCCTACACCAAACCCCAAACATCCGCAATCTGCGTGCGCGGAACAGCCGCGTCGAACGCCTTCCGGCAATGACGCGTCTTCGTCTTCGATTCATAGGCATACGCGAACCCGACGAGGTCGAATTCCGCGAACGCGGTGCCGAGGAAGGACAGGCCGTAGGGGACGCCGGGCGCGGGGTATACGGTACGAGGACCCGCGCGGCCGGTCGGGGTGTCCTCGCTGAAGAATCCCAGCGGTACTACGTGGGTGGTTCAGTGTTCCTTGCGTCTTCGACGGAACGGAACGGAAGGGAAGGGAGTGGAGAGAGGATGAAGATGAAGATGTGACTGACCTGAGATGACGGGGTAGCCCGCGATGGCTGGAAGAACTTCGTTAGCGGCGTGTGTTCCATGATGGGAGGGTGATGTATGTACCTGGCGGAGTCGAAGTCAGACCGTCGGAGGGTAACACCAACGCGTCGAGGTTGTACTTTTGGAGCGCCGCGTCGATGCCGCGCGTCGCGCCGAGGTCGCGGTTCGCTGCGAGCGCCGCGGCGAACGTAGAATCGCGCCCGCTTGTTGCCTCGGAGCGTATGAGGCTGGACGTGAGAGTTATTTATGCCTTGGTTATCTCAACGACCTTGGAGAGAGAAACATACATCGATTGATCCTCGAACCCATCAGGCTTCTCGAGAGCGGGGTTGTCGTCGTTGAATTTGATGAGGTCAGCCATGGTTCGCACGCCCGAGGGATTCGATACCAAGTGCGCAAGGTACGCGTTGAGCCCGATCTTTTCGTCGGCGCAGCGCACGGCGTATCAACAAAGCGACCAAGTGGGTGCGGGGTACACATGACACGTACCTTGAAATCC
>QLOM01004174.1:0-51048 GCA_003313785.1 Termitomyces sp. MG148 | reverse complement strand
AAGGAGGGGGTAGCCAAGGAAGGGGGGGAAAGCGCTGGAGGGTGAGTACACGAGCCTCCCCAGACGCGGGACGGCCAAAGACCGCTGACACAAACCAAACTGACGAACTTTAGGCAAAGCAATGACTCCTCCGGGGCCGCAGGGCACGAGCAAAAGCCGCGCCTTGATCAACAGGTCAAGGGAGCTGGACAACCGGAGATAGATGAGCTTATGAATCGCCCATAGAAGCGGATCACGTGAGTCAACGCCCGTGTCACAATGATCGAGCACGACGGAGGGCCAATGACAGACTACAATATTGCAGCAGAATGTGAATAAGTCGCTAACCATGCAGCACGTGGTGTTAGCGGTGATGAACGACAGCATAGATATAATTTGCTTTCAGGAACCCTATTACGACTTCAACAAACAATCCTGGGCGGCGCGCAAGTGGAGGCCGGTTTACCCCAAGAATGTTAGAAGTGGATACCTAAGAAACACGGAGGTTATTCCTCAGTCTCCGTACACAGTGACTGTTGTATTTGCATACCTAAGAAACGTGGAGGTTATTTTACGGTATGCATAAGTCTGTTCGTCCATAGCTTTGTAGGTAAATTTGTACACTCACCCTCAGTCTCCGTACACAGTGACTGAGGGTGATGTTGCTCCCGTCCACATAATATACTCTCATATTTTCCATATGACCCTGACCATGACCCTGACTACCTCAGTGCGCACGGTGTTTATGACGTGAGATCTCAACACTCCTCACTGTAAGCACTGATTAGTTGACTCCTCCTCACGTGGAATGCTGGGTCATCCCTAAAATATTGCGTAGTCGGACAAACTGTGGGGCAGCCAATGCTTTTGTGAAGATATCTGCGATGTTGTCCTTTGTATTGATATAGTGGACAGTGATCTCCCTTGATGCAACTCGTTCTCGTAGGAAGTGGTACTTGATATTGACATACTTGACATGCTGATGTAACATAGGGTCTTCTAATAGGTTAATCGCAGAATTGTTATCACAAAGTATTGTTGTTATGTCTTTAGGTTTGTGTCCAAGTGCTCCAAGGAGTGAATGCAGCCATATTGTAACAGAGCATTACCTATAATAGTTTACCTTGCACTCACGTGCAATCAAAGTCATGTTACAGTGATTACATAAGATGAACTTCTTGTATTTCACCTATTAACTAGTCAAATCCAATATAGTGGTCTGATCTAGCTATTGTGTTGATAAGACTCTGGCAGAGCTCAGTGCACCAGTGCTATTTTTAGTGACTTATGTTTTGCAGCTAGCAGGGATTGAACTCAGGCTACAGGACGTGACATGCAGGATCATGGGACTTAGCGATCACATGACTTGGCAATCACCTGCTACTCACCTGACTCCAGTCCGGCCCCCCTTCAAGTCTCCGATCAGTGATAACTGATGCCAGAGCCTTTAGCAACGCCTATTAAAATCCAGTGCTTCTCAAAGATCCGATGACAGATCACTTTAGCGACGCTTAGTGACTTACGCAAGACAGGTCCACATGATGGTTTCAGATATTAGCAACGCTTACAGTTATTTGATCCAACGCTTAGTGACTTATGCGAGACAGGACCACATGAGGATGTCAGGCCTTAGCAACAGCCCCCGTGCATTTGGCCTCTTTCACCACTGCAACAATGAGTTAAAGCTTGCCAACTTGACAGATGACGTTGCCTGGCAACTTTCATGTGCCCTCACACTTGGCTCCATTTTGATTGATTAATTAGCAACCTTTTAGTTTAATTACCATGGCGGCCTAGCGCCTATAAATACTGTACATATTTTGTCTTAGCCATCATTGAATCGTACGCTCCACAGTTCAGATCACATTTCAGCGCATTCTAAGTCCTCAGAGTCGCTAAGTGAATCAGTCTTGCCAACTTCACCTTGCCAGCTTTGACTACTGACCATTGTATTATGGTGCCATACAGGCACATCGTTGCCAATGTTTATGTCGCTAGAGTCCTTGCTGACTTCTAACACCCTAGCGCCTTGCAGGCTTTTGGCTTAGATTGCTAAGCAACCGGTTTATTTCTCTAAGTTCAAATCACACTAAAAAGACTAGGCTTCTGGGACCCTGCCTGAGACTCTCTCAAAACACTAGCGACTGCCCGATGCTACTCATTTGTGAGGCGCTAAGTTTACCATCTACCAGAACAGTGCTTAGCAACTTTTGGGCATCATCAGCGTGATAATGCAAGATTGTTCTAGTCTTGTAGCCACGGCTACATTTTTTTAGATCTTCTGCTATTGGCTATTGGCTTACTGGCTTTTGGCAACCCACGAGGCAACAATCCATCAAACTTTGTGACTTCTGTGGTGCCACGTTATAAACGTGTCTCATGACCAGGTCCACGGATCCCATACTTAATCTAGCGGATATGGAAGATCCTTCTCTGCTGCAAACTACCAAGACGCCCCCAGCATTGCTTTACCAGCCCCTGCCAAAGCGGGATGTACTTCGCGATCCTAGCAAGAGCTTTGGCATGCCAGGCAGGCTATCCATATCATGGATGATGTCTATTGTGTGCCCTGGTTCTAAACCAGGGAAGAAATCTACTGCCTCAGGAACATCAATCCCAGCAACACATCTGCTGTTGCTGATGTACCCAACTTTACCCAAGAGTGGCACGCTGCCGCCAGAGGGTGTGGGCAAGCCAACACAATATATGGACATCTCTCAGATGAGCATGTTAGCGCACAGCATGCCATTTTGGGCAGTCCAGCCCAAACAAATACTAGAGGAGGGGACAGCAGACCTCAAGCAGTCATCCATACAGATGACGCACTATCAAACAATGCGCCAGGAGTTAAGTCCAGGACATGACAGGGAACACCCGGAGTTGAGCAAGGCACCGCAAGCGCTGCAACCAGCAGTTACTGCAGGAAGGGGTGGCAAGTTGCCACAGGGTATGCTAGAAGCCTTGGGACAGTTCAGCCCAAAGCTGAACTGGAGTCATTGGATGAAGAAGAGGACCAGAGGTCACTATTGACCTTATCAATCCAGCTTCAACTGGTTCTGGACCGTTATACTACAGTTAGTAAGGAGTCAATGCAAAAGCAGTTACAGCTTTACGTAGTGAAGCATTTACAATTACTGGCCGCTAGAGGCCATTCAGTACCTAGAGCAGATTTGACAGAATACATTGAATTATTTACGCATATCTTTGAACTAGAGATACAGGAGTATCTCAAGCGTAAGAGTGCTTGAGGGACGGCAACATTGACAGCCATGCCGGCTGAATCTGTGGATTACAACACAATCACGCATCAACGGGCATCAGGCATCACAGATGCAATGGACATCCTAAACACGCCACAGGAAGCAAATGAGTCCCAGTAGGGCTTTGTATGGTGGCAGAACGCTGCAAATTGTCAACGCAATACTAGCAGAGTGCCTAGAAGGGCACTATCAGAAGTTGAAACTGTAACAACAATGCCTGCTGAATTGGAAGACGTGGCACAACTGCATGAGATAAAGACCCCATGCAAGCAAGTTACCATAAAGGAGGAAGCAGATGATGCTTCAATCCTGGAGGAACCGGCATGACCGCAACGTGTGGCAAGGTGGGTTTCCCTAAAAGAGACCTGGGCAGAGCACGTGAACTACCAATGCATCCACAACCAAGACTTGAGAGAGCATGGGGAGTTGTTAATTGACAACCAAGGAGTAGCATTTGAAGGGCATAATGGAGTTACACGTGGATGATATGCGGCAACAGTTTGCCGCCCAGACAGACGAACCAGATGAAGGTCCGGAAGGGAGCTACGGGGGCTCAGACCATGGGAGCAACCGCAACCACGGTTGTAGGAGACAAGATCAGGACAGTCATGACTGTTGAGGGAATGGAAGGACCCCTAGTCAAGGACCAGAGACAACCGTGGCGATGGTACTGTTGCATCCATGTCGTCTGGAACGACAGGAGTCAGAGCCCCTCTATTGTATGCCATGGGCATTTTTGATGCCCACGCCCCACAATTTGCAGGCAAGTACACCTGGGATGAATGAAGCGGTCAGGATCCATATGGATCATATGCACAACCATCTCAATTGACTGGTGGACGACTCTTTGGGAGTCAGGTTCAAGTTTCCAGATGGGGTGAAACCCTGTAAGGCAGACAGGAAGCACATTCGAGCTTATGCCAGGGCATAAGTTTTCCCAGTTAGAAGATTGGGCTATGGATGTGTGCTGCCATTTGGCAGCATGTTGTTACGGAGGAGACAACATGGACCAGGAGTGTATATTTGTGTTACACAAATTCATCAATGGGGAAGCACAGAACTGGTTCCGCAGACATGTCCTGCACATCAACCGTGGTAAGCAGGACTGGACGTTCAAGGAAGTCCTTATCGGACTCTATAACTGTTTTGTTAACACTGCTACTATGCAGGAGGCCTGTGAAGCCTTCCAAACAGCAGTGTATGATGCCAAGACAGGCGTCCAAACGTTCTATGATGAGCTTATTGCTCACGTGCAGAATATAGCGGTGTATCCAGATGAGTACACAATCCAAGAGACATTCTTAGACAGAATACTGGCTGAGATGCGTTGCGCGCTTATATGCAACAATAACTTGTCTCCGGAGGTCAATACTGTGACCGAGTTTTTGGTGTATGCAATACGCTATGAGCAGTCCACAAAGACTGCTAATCACTACGATCAGTGTAGCTCCCGCCACCTGGCAGTTCACCAGGCCATGAAGATCAGGACTTTCTTGGCCAAAAGGTCAGAAATGGAGAAGAATCACAACCCACAATTTGTCATGTGTGGAGCCATGCCTTCAGGTCAGCGACCTGTATCAAGACCAGTGAGTCAACGACCCGTGACCTGAGAGCTTAGGCAGGTGGCAGTACTACCACTCATTGCAATGAAAGCAAATTGGAATGTTCCGCCATGAGTGGTGGGGCCCAAGCCTGCTTTAGGAGGAGCAGAAAAGGCAAACAAGGCGAGTGGGGAAACATCCCACTGTTATAACTGTGGTAAGACAGGCCACTTTGCAAAGGAATGCTTTGTGCCAAAGGTGCAGGTACGGGCTGTACATACGGCCAAGGAACTGAGTGACATTGCCAGTGACGTCGGGGACAAAGCAAAAGGGGTTGTGGAGGAAGAGGATAGCTTTCCTGAGCAGGATAATTGCTCGGTAATAGAAGGCGCTGAGGGCACCCATGAGGAAGAGGATGAGTATGTCTTGGTTGACGTATATCATAATGGCTACTATGCTCAGGATGACGATGTCACCAAGTACCCTAAGGACAAGCGTGTCTGCATGAGATGCATGACACTGCAGAAGGCAGCTGACAAGCTGCAACGGCCAATGTATACTCCCAAAGAAAAGAAGTGTTTGGTCACATATGTTAATGTCAATGGACATCCTGCATGGACACTGTGGGACTTGGGCAGTACCACAACAGGTGTTATGCCCCAGTTTGCTCACGTTAACGCTATCCACGTTTATGAACTAGTGGAGCCATTGATGCTTCAACTGGGCACTGTTGATAGTCACGCCATGGTACAATTTGGCGCTGAAGTGAGAATCAAGACATTGGGGATGTCAACAAAGGAGTATGTTGATATAGCAAATTTTGATTGCTATGATATGATTATTGGTACACCGTTCATGCGTAGGAACAAAATCACTCTTGACTTTGTCAATGACGTTGTCATAGTGAATGGCGTGCCAATGAAGGCAGAGAAGGTGGTCCTGAAGGACACAGATGGCTGTCTGTGACAGTATAGAATGACAGAAAAGCGTCACAATGGTTGCAACTGACTAAATGGTCGCAGGATTGTGACGGTGGAGGAGGTTGAGGAAGATGTGGCCCAAATGGCCAGCCTATGAGTAGGGTCATCAGCACTCCTGATGATGGAGGAAGAGTTCCAAGGAACTCTGGAGAGGGGGAAACAGCCGAGCAGGACTGGTAGGAAGGCAAGCAAGAAGCCAGATAAGGCTCAACCATGGACAGATGGTTTGACCAATGAGGTGGAAACGGCCATAAGGTCCTTGTGGGACTGACCAGTGCCTCCGCCGGAGGTGCAGTAGGCGTTTGACCCATGAATGCCACCAGAATGGAATGAGGTAGTTGCCTCAATGGTAACACATAGATATGGGGCGCAGCAAACTCAAGGAGAGGCATATCATCAGCCTCTAGCAGACAAAATATCTGAGCCTATGGAGTTAGAGTTTGATGGGATATTGCTTAAGGCAATGAGTGTAAGGTCATTTGCAAGAACAACAGGGTCAAGACCTATGCTGAGATCGAGCCCAGAGGACTCTACAGAGGCACACCTGCGGGCGCTTCAGGCAAGATTCAAGCCAAAGGCGCTGACCCGCTTGAGGCGCATGAGTAAAGGGTTGTGCAAGGAAGACACCCTGCGACTCTGCTAACAATGGCAGCAGGAGTTTGCAGATATTGTCAATAGGACAAAGGAAGAGCTCCCACCTTGGCGGGAGGGAAATCATGAGATCAATCTCATAGACAAGAACAAGCAGTACAAGTATCACTTCCCTTGCTGTCCGCAAGCGCTGCAGGACCAGCTTTGTGAAAAGACAAATTGGTATACCAATGCTAAGTAGTGGGAACCACGTCCAGCTGCGCAAGCAGCACCACTGTTGTGCATCCCTAAAAAGAATGGTATGCTACAAACAGCTCTCGATGCACAACAGCGCAATGACAATATGATTAAAGATGTTACTCCACTTCCCAATCAGGAAGTTATCTGAGAGGATGTGGCAAAAGCCAAGTATAGGTCAAAAATTGATTTGACCAACGCATATGAACAAGTCCATATACACTGAGTGGATATACCCAAGATGCTGTTTGTGTCCCTTATGGGGACGTTTGTGAGTGATATTATGCAGATAGGTGATTGCAACACCCCTGCAACATTTCAGAGGTTAATGACCTCAATTTTTCAAGATGTAATTGGGAGGTTTATGCACATCTACCTAGACAATATATTCATATTCTCCAACTCCATAGAGGAGCATGAGCAGCACTTACAAGTTGTTTTTGAATGACTGAGAAAAGCTAGCTTATACCTCAAATGGAAAAAATGTGAACTCTATGCAGATAGTATAGACTGTCTAGGGCATGTTATAGACGCCCAGGGGATTCACCCCAACTCGGATAAGCTCAATAGAATTCAAGAGTGGCAAACGCCATGGAACTACAATGATATCCAACGTTCTGTTGGACTAGTAAATTATATTGGTAATTTTCTACCAGACATCAGTGCATATACCAGGCCGCTATTGGCCATGACCCAGAATGGGGCTCCATTCCATTGGAGACCTCTCCACCAACAGTGTTTTGAGATGATCAAACAGATCTGTACAAAGACGCCAATTATACAGCCGATTGACCCATGGAGAGATGAGTTGATATGGCTCATTTGTGATGCCTCAAAGACTGGCGTGGGGGCCATGTTTGGCCAAGGAAAGATGTGGCAAACCTGCCGGCCTGCCGGATTTATGTCACAAAAATTTATGGCGGCCCAACAGAACTACGCAGTTCATGAGCTGGAAATGCTCACTATTTTGGAAGCCCTCCTGAAATGGGAGGACAAATTGATGGGGTATAAGATCCACATTATCATGGATCATAAGGCACTTGAGTTCTTTAAGACTCAGGTGCACTTGTCACTGCAACAACACTGATGGGTTGACTATATGTTGCGTTATCAGTTTAACATTACCTATGTCAAGGGCGAACTAAATAAAGTTGCCAATTGCTTATCTAGGTATTTCGAGAGTGATACTCGGGATGACGTCCATGACTTCTATGACTATGTCCAGGCGGACAAGCAAATTGACCCAGATGGGGAGGACCTGCCTCTTCACCGGTTCCATGAGATAAAGGAACAAGTCATAGAGATTTAAGCCATGAGAGCTCAAGAACTACATCGCAGCAGGCGACTCCAAGAACAGAAAGAAGCTTGAGATATCAAGGCTCAAAAAATGGTGGACGTGGAGCACTCAGCTCCCAGAGCAACTGCCCCACAGCCAGAGGCCGTGGAGGACATCTCATATACCTAACTACTCTAACAGGATCAAAAGTCCTGTGTGTACCCAGAGTAAGATCGTTAATCACAACAATTCTGGACCAAGCCCATCAAACAGTGGGCCATTTTGGAGCTCAGAAGATGCTTGATTATGTGCGTTGATGGTATTGGTGGCCGCAGATGGCCAAAGAAACAAGCAGCTTTTGCTTAACATGAAAAAGCTGCCAACGTTCAAAAACATCAAACCAAAAACCATCTGGGAAGCTACATTCACTTCCAATCCCGGTAAAACCTTGGGATTCCATAGGTATGGACTTTGTAGGTCCATTTCCAGAGTCACATGGTTTTAACTACCTGTGGGTAGTGATCTGTTGTATGACTAGTATGGTCCACTTGATACCAGTGACTATGATGACCAAGGCATCTGAACTCTCCTGGATCTATCTGAAAGAAATTTTGTGCTTGCACGGGTTGTCTAGCTTGATTGTCAGTGATTGAAATTCTAAGTTTACTTTCAAGTGGTGAAAGGAACTGCATAAATTACTAGGAACAAAATTGCTCATGTCTACGTCATTTCATCTGCAGATGGATAGTTAGACGGAGCACGCAAACAGAAACGTGGCACAAATTTTTGAGCCTTTGTCTAGCTTGATCAGAAGGACTGGGTGGATCAGATACCATTGGTAGAATTCACAATTGACGTGAGTATTTTGGAAACAACAGGGTATGCACCCTTTGAGCTGAACAGTGGGTACATGCCCTCCATGATTTGTGAACTTCGCACAGATGAAGTGATCACAGAGGGATCAAAGACTTTGCGAATGCAGCGCTCAGGAATCTGGCTGATGCACATCACGCTATCATAGAGGCTTGTGTCTTTCAGACATGGCATGCTAATAACCGCCGGAGGGAGAATCCGGCTATTGAACGGGGCAACTTGGTATACCTGTCAACCAAGAATTTGAGCTTGCCCAAGAGATGAGTGAGTAAGTTATGCTCTAAGTGGATAGGGCCACACAAGGTCCTGGAGGCAGAACCAAGCTCATTGAACTATGTGCTCAAGTTGCCTGGTGTGCTGCAAGCGCAAAGGATTGTTCCAAAGTTTCACGTTTTGCTGCCGCAGCCTTATCAGGCTAGCAGTGATGCTGTTTCTAAATTGGGCATCGCTTTGGGGCTGAGGAGAACCAAGAATGGTTTGTCAATAATATTATTGGTCATAGATGGACTGAGCAGGGTCACCTCAAATTTGAGGGGTGGAGTTTAGGTGACACCACCTGGGAGAATCTAGTGAACTGTAAGGACTTTGTGGCCCTGGACAGGTACTTGGAGCTGCAGGGCGTGAAGCGTCCCAGACAATTAGCAAGACATGTTGCAAATACACAACAGCGGGGACTTGGACATGGTCCAATCAGGTGACTATGTGTTGGTAGTTGTTTACACCACATGCAGGCTTACAAAGAAATTCTTTTTTCTTTTCCTTCTTTCTTTTGCCTGTATAAGGACATGGCTAGCACGTGTTAGAGTAGTAGTAAAATAGCCTATCTGGGCCTTTCTTGTCCTAGTCAAAGCTCTCAGGGCTCTGGAGGGGGGGGAGACCCAGACCAAGTCAAGTGAGACAGAACTTGAACATGTCATATCAGAATTTCCCACAGCAACTGGCTCAACCGCCTTACCAGGCATACAAGCCTCAAGCATACTACATGGGTGTGGCCTACCCAGGCCACAAGGAGCCGCTACCATATCAGACACCGCTCCATCCGCAACAAATGGAGGTAGACAATGATGGGTGCTATGAGCGCCACTCAGAACTGGCACGCTATGAGCGCCACTCAGAAATCAGGTGCTACGAGCGCTATTCCCAGGGGTCAAGTACCATGCCTGTGCCACAGTATAGCTATGTGCACGCAACCATGCGGCCTCCATTGCCGCTGCAAGATACATGGCCTGCTGAGTACCCTCAAGAGGAGCAATACATGCTCCAAGCGCATGGAATGGTAAATGAGGCTTTGCTGCGTAAGCTGCAAGCTGCGAAGCAACCTGTACCTGCAACGGCAGCATTTTTGGAGGACAGCCTGGCGGCTGTTGTCATCAAAGGGCTGCTCGACCAAATCAAGCTTATGAAACGACAGCACATATCGGCGCTGGAGCAAATCAATCACGCAACCAAGCGCAAGGCACCAGCCCACAAAGAGCCAGCTGGTGAGCTCAAGAGAGCTCGGCCACAGATGACGCAACTGGTGGAGGTCTTGCAGGCAGCAGTGCCATTGGTTCCACGTCACCCACCTGCAGCAAAGTGTAAGGGGAATGCTTAACGTCTGCGGAACTTCTTCCACAGAGCCAGCAAGCACTGGTGACAAGCGGGAGCCGAGCAGGTGTAGAGGCAGGCAAAAGTCAAGCAAGGGACCGGCAAGGCTAACCGAGCGGTCGGACGTCGCTAGAGAGCTTACAGTAGGTTTGGTGTGTAGGCCAGAAGAACACTGCTATTGTTCAGCCTGGGGATATTCTATCCACAGGCTGCCTATATATACTACATTGGTGGCTGTGCTATTACTAATACTGTTTACTAATTGGACCCCGGTATGTAAAGGAGTATGACTAACAATAATCGATGCTGAGTAAGGTCCATGCATATGACTCATCAAGGCTGACTACTAAGAGACGGAAGGGGAAAGGGCGGGCCAAGCAGCCGGTCGGATCTGCTAGGAATAGGCGTATCGTTGAACTAAGCTTGGAGTAGAGTTAGACACAGTCCAGAGACCGGTCCCCTGACACAAAGCCTCCTGCGCAACCTGTGGCTGCTGGCCCTGTGCAACCTGTGGCTGCTGGCCCTGTGCAACCCCCAGTTACATTGTCATTGTCCTTGTCAACATCTGATGCACTGACATCTGTATCAAAACCCCTGGCTGGCTTGTCACTCAAGCCGTGCAACTCAACTATGGCTAAGGCTCCTGCGATAGAGCTGACTCGAGCAACGGAAGCACAACCAGCGCCTATTACATCTGTTACAGCTGGGCAAAGTCTGGTGCACATTGCACCTGCATCCACAGGTCCTGCCCCGACCATTGTGACAACCAGTAGATTCCTGGCGTCTTCATCTCATACCCTGGATGTCCCGGGGCCAGCAAAACAATGCCAAGGCTGTAAGCCTCCCCTGGACACCTCTAAGATGGAGGTGGTTGACTTTCCTGAGAACATACCCATGCAAGCCAGCAAGGCTTAATTGCTGTTCATGAAGCCTGTGGTATTGCCAGGCCCATCAGACAGGGTTGCAGTGGTTGAGTTGACCACAGATCTGTGCACTCCAGTGCAGTATGATGGGCTGGTGGCCACCACGGAGAAAGAGCAAGTGGCCACATTGTCTTTTGCTAAAGGAAAGCAGAAGGTGGTACCGACAGTGTTGGATGACAGCAACTACGGACAGTTGGAATCCAAGCAGGAGAAGTCATCGGAGGAGGGCAAGACACCTGCACAGCACTTTCAGTGTGTTTTCCATAACAAGAGCCTTGCCAAAAAGAAGGCAAACAATGCAAAGGCTGCCACAGCCCAGCAACATTGGGCCAAGGAAGACTTCTCGAGATGCATTCCCAATGAATTGAGTGTGAAGGTCTTTGGACCTTATAACATCAAGTGGTTGAACTTGTGCTTCCAAGGAGCACTGGGCAAATGCTACTACTATTTGTATCATACAAATACGGTGTTTGTCGGTGCCGATGCCAACCATGCAGCGTTATATGAGTATAGTGCTGGTCAGAAGGCAGCGGTGCCAAAGACCATGGTCTACAAGTTTGCCCTGCGGGGTTTCCTGCATATGCCCTATGAGTTGGAACGGTTCTATAAGTACTATGCCAATGTACACGTTCTCCATTGTGACTGTGTTGTCACGTACCTAATGATGACCGAGCTCCAGTCATATGCTCATTGGCTCAATGAGGCCCTCCACAACTGTACCATGAAGCTCTTGCTGACCACTCCTGAGTACTAGGAGCTCATGAACCCAATGCATGGACCTGAAGACTGGGTTATTGCAGAACATCGACACATTCCATCGTGCTACTTGCGCATGAAAGAAGATGGAACCATGGCGCTGTGGGTAATGTGCATCCCTGATCCAGCAAGGCCATTTGACCTCAAACAAATAGCCCAGTATGCGCTCATTTACGGCTGACCCGGCCTTGAGAATACATGGCAGGGACTCACGTTTGATTACGCGTACTGGATTCATTGGAGAACCTTGTTTGGGTTTGCATTATGCCGTGCTCTCTGTGCTAATAGTACAGGAAAAACTACTATTGTTTGTCAATTGTAATTGCGCAACCAGGAATGTACTATGAGGCTATTGCCGCCTATAATGAAAGATTCCTGGATGATCTCTTTATTTCCCAGCGGGGGGATGACGTGCCCATCCAACAGATCCACATACCTGACAATTAGGTACACAACTTCTCAGACAACAACGCAGTACACGTCCTATTGCACAACCGGATCCCGTTGTCCTGGGTGGACCATGCCTATACATATGGCGTAGTGTACTTGGAACAGCAGTTCCACCAACCCTCAATGTCATTAGACATCTACCAAGATATTGACAACAAGCGCTTACAGTGCCTATCTACATATGGCACGCCACCTGCTATTCCACAGTGGGACGGGTGGAGAGAAATGTTGGAAGAGGACCACTACCGGCTCCTCTTCAAGTGCAATGAAGAGCGCACACTGCCAGATCTCCCTGAGGCTATTGGCCTCTACTATTATATTGGCATGGACCCAAACGTGGGTCTTCTCTGGAAACAGACAGCTGCACATGGTATGCTGCCACCATCTCTGCAGGCAATTAACGTTGCAATTGCTGACACTGAGATGGCAGAACCACCGGTGGAGGGTTGACAGACCCCACTACCTCAAGAATCGGACTCCCAGACCCATGTGACTAACATTGCAGTAGGCAAAGTGACAATGACAATTGAGCCAGGAGCGGCCGCAGATGCATCTAACATTGAGGGGTAACACCCGCATACCATACACATAGGTACTTGCGACGTCTTTGACTTGCCTGATTTATATTGATCAGTCAGCTCAGTTTACATATTCCTTTTTGCATGTCTTGTTTTTTTTATTACATCAATTGCAGTGCGGCATGCTTTGCACACTCTATTTACTCAGTCCTACCGTGTCAGTAACATTGATAAGAACTAATGTGCTTGTCTAGCACAGATCTCCATCAGGCTTGTCAAGCTATTCCAGCTCCCATCCATTGTTGATCAATGGGATTCCACTGTTTTGGTGGCGCAGTCACGCCCACACTCATTAGTTAACACCTGGAGCATTTCTTCCACTGAGCGGCTGACCCCACTACTTGCAGTGTCATTTATCATCACTGTCTTCTTCAGCTTAAGACCAATGAGTCGGTCTGAAAGGGGGGCATGTAATGGAGCATTACCTATAATAGTTTGCCTTGTGCTTATGTGCAATCAAAGTCATGTTACAGTGATTACATAAGACAAACTTCTTGTATTTCACCTATTAACTAGTTGAATCCAATATTGCGGTCTGATCTAGCTATTGCGTGATAACGCAAGATTGTTCTAGTCTTGTAGCTATGGCTACACATATGCATTCCTGCATGGCCTCAAAAGCTGCCATGTACTCAGTCTCACATGATGACGCTGCAACTGTCCATTGCTTCCACGTCACCCAAGATATTATCCCAGAGCCCAGTGTCCATGCATAACTGCTGACGCTTCTCCTTGTATCAAGGCAGTTTACTCAGTCTGAGTCCATGAATCCAATAAGTTGTACAGGGTTACGACCGTCCAAAAATATTCCCAATGTCCTCATTCCCTTCAGATATCACAAGGTCCTCACAGCAGTGTTCCAGTGCGTATAAGTGAAGCAGTCAAGATACTGAGAGAGTTGTTGCACCATGTACTGGATATCCCATTGTGTGGAGATTGCTAACCATAGTAGACCCCCCACCAGTTGTCTATAGAGTAGTTGAGTGACTTTTTCACGTTCTGTATCCAATAATGTAGTCAGATCCATCTGTCATAGCTTTGTCCCTGGCTCCATTGGGGTGGAAAGTGATGTAGCATCTGCCTATCCAAATTGTTGAGTGAGTTTGTCAATAAGGGCTGTCTGCAAGAGGTGAACACAATTTGTTTTCCATTCCCAGTTTACAGTGATCTCTAGTATGTATTTTGGCATACCTAAATGCACAATTGTCCAGGCATTCACTAACTCATGTTTGAATTGTTCTCCTACCTCCTTAGTACTAGAGGTTGCTAGGAAGTCATCCACGTGCACTCCCACTATCACCATCCTGTCCTCTGTTGTCCTGTGGTATACACAGGCCTTGCATGCAAGCCATGTGAATCCCCAGTTGTGCATTCATTTGTCCAAGGTCTTATTCCAAATTTGTCCAGCTTGCTTCATGCCATATCAGCCTTTCACAAGTCTGCATCTGCAAACCCTTGTTTCTGTCAGGGGACCAGTCTCTGGACCGCGTCCAACCCTATTCCAAGCTTAGTCCAACAATACGCCTATTCCTAGCAGATCTGACCAGCCGCTTGGCCCACTCTTTCTCCTTCCATCTTGTAGTAGTCAGCCTTGATGAGTCATATGCCTAGACCTTACTCAGCATTTATTATTGTTAGTCATACTCCTTTACATACTAGGGCCCAATTAGTAAACAGTATTAGTAATAGCACAGCCACCAATGTAGTATATATAGGCAGCCTGTGGGATAGAATATCCCCAGGCTGAACAATAGCAGTGTTCTTCTGGCCTATCTACTGAACCGACCGTAAGCTTATCTGTTAGCCTTGCCTGCCTCTTGCCCGACTCTTGCCCGCCTCTGCGCTCACTTGACTCTTGCTTGCCCCTTGCATTGCTGACTCTGTGGAAGGAGTTCCGCAGACATCAAGCCTTGCCCTTACAGTTTCCTTCACCTTCTCCTCAAATCCCTTTGGCTGTTCCATGAATACCCTCTTGTTCTTGGGTAAGACTCCATTGAGGAAAGCAGTCTTGACATTGATCTGACTAGCCTCCCATCTTAAGGATGCTGCCAAGTGCAGCATTATTCTCCAGGATTCCACATGTGCCATTGGTGAGGTTGTACATGTGTAGTCTTTTCCATATACTTGGTTAAAGCCTTGTACAATATGTTGTGTCTTGAATCTCATGATCCTCCCTCTTTCATCACATTTTATGGTGAATATTGGTTGTCCCTTTAGAACTTGGTGCCCATATGGCATGTCTTCCCATGGAACCAAGGTCCACACTCCCATCTCTTTGAGTGAGTCCAGCTCTTCTCTATATGAATCTGCCCAGCTCTCTTTGTCTATGCAATTCTGTGCTTCCTCCCAGGTCCTTGGCACGTCTAAATCTGCTCCAGGTAAGATATATTGTGTGTTCCCATCTGCATTGATTGCTGAGAGTATTTGCTTGATGTCAGGTCCATGTTCAACTTCCTCCACCCATGGATTCTGCTGTTGTTTGTTTTCCACCACTTGTTGGTCTGCTCTGTCTTGCCTGACTTCTAGACTCTCTCACTGCTCTGTCTGTGCAAGACTCACGATTTTGTCCTGCATCAAACTTTTCAGTGGATGTAATTGTTTTTGTTGATCGTTGCAGTTGTGGTTGAGCTGCTGGTTCTTCTACTTGTTTGTGTACAACTACTGGTTCTGCATGCGCTACTGGAGGGTTCTCTCTGGGTAAGTTGAGTATTGGACTGGGTATTCTTGGAATCTCATCATTGACATCTATAGACAGTGGTTGTATTGGGACACTTGTTGCTTGCTCGGCAATTGAAGGCATGTCTGTGAAGTCAGTTGTTTTTGAATGGGAGAGATGGAGTGTTGTTATGACTTTCAATGAACTGAATGTAGTACATACTGTAGACTCTATTTGTTGCATGGTCATAGCATCTGTAAGCCTTTGAGTTTGCATTGTAGCCAACTAGCACACATTCAATTGAATGTTCAAATATTTTGGGATTGTGTTGATTCAAGATAAGGACAAACGCTCTACAGCCAATCTTCCAAATGTATGAAATATGATGGTTTCTTCCCATACCATAATTCATCAGGCATTACATTGCAAATGGTTGAGGTCTTTGTTTTGCCATGAAGGTGGGCAGCTGTTAAGTAGAATTTGTCCCACAAGAAAGGTGGGCATCTCACAGTAATTCTCATTGCATGTGCCTTTTCCCCTAACGTACAGTGCATCCTCTCCACCCTACCCATATGTGCTGAGGTGTAGGATGCTCCAACCTCTAAGAGGATCTCTCTCTGATGATATCATTCTTTGTGCTGTTCTCCATTGAGTTCACCATTGTGACCCATTCTCAATATTTTCAAATGTGAGCCTGTCTCATTTTTGCATGCGAGGATCCATGCCTACTGTTGTCCTTCAATTTTAATGGGATTGGCCATGGTTTATTTGTATAATCATTGACAATATTCATAATATAATTATTACTTATGCAAGATGTTACCGCCGCTGGTTTCATCAAATCCATCCAGACTTTCTCAAGTTTCAATGTTGCTCTATGCTCTTCCCCTTCCTCACGCTCCTTCAGTACTGGTGTCCTAGTCTGTTTTCCAAGGATACATTGGTCACACTTGGGAGGTTTAGAAGAAAACGTGGAGGGCATACCTTCAATCATGCCTGCATGTGCCATCTGGAGGATGGATTGGTAATTTGCATGTTCCAAGCAAAGGTGCCAAAATAATAAGTTTGGTGAGTTGTAGATAGCAAACGCGTGATCAGTTGTGGTGTCGAGTATATAAAGACCATGATTGAGGATGAGAGTTCCAGTGGCCATTGGTCTTCCACTGAGTTTCTTCATTAAGAAGACTCTGGTATCATTGAACATTGCAGACATTCTGTGATTGCAAGTTATTTGGCTGATTGATAGAAGGCAAACAGTGAACTTTGGTACGTATAATGTATTCTCTGGGTCAATATATGTTCCTTTGGTGACATATATGCATATTGTTCCTATGCCAATTGCTGCAATGGAAGCGCCTCTCACTCCTCATGCAGGGATTAGGTCTACCCTAATAAAGTCACTATGAGCTGTAGTGCCTGAGTTGAGGTAGAATAGTTCTGATGTTTGGTCTTGGCATGATAAGACTGATTCATGGCTTTTGGTGAGCATGGTAGTGGCCTTGCATTCATCTGTGCACATTTTGAGTCTTATTTTGGGATCAGAAGTATGATCCTCCTCAAGGACAATCTATACATCAAACTCCAGGTCTTCTGCCTCAGTGAGGAATCCTACAGTAGGTAGTGTGTCAGAACTAAGGCCAGCAAATTCTGCCTTCTGAGCACCAGTCATCCTAGGTGCCTGCATGGCAAGGTATGCCACTATTGTTGCTAGGTTGCCCTCAAGAGTGAATGCGCTACCACTTGCCAGGGTGAAGGTGATCTTCAATACTGTCTTGTCCTTCTTCCCCCTTTTCTTATGCTTGTTCTTATAGAATGCCAGGCACGCTTTCTTTAACTACTTGACTGACTTTTCTGCCATCCCACCACCTTCCAAAATGCACCAAGGTGCAGTATGACCAGTGTAGATGTGGGCAGGGTGCTGGCAGGTCTTACAGGCTGTGCAGGTGATGTCCTTTGATTAAGAGGTCTTGGTAAGAACAGCAGCAAGCACCAAATCCACGGTTACAGAAGATGGTCTGTCTGCCTCAAGAAGTGTCTGTTCTCCTTCTAAAAAGAGCTGTCAGGGGACTCCTCATTTCTCCCTTCTTTCACTCCTTATTCCTTCATTCTTCCTCTATTTATTTCTTTATTTCTGCTGTCACTCTTTTACTTTACTGCTTCTATTCTTTCAACACTATCTATTAGTACTATTCTCAGCCCTTGAGGTGCTCTGATTCTTTAGTTATCATTCAAACAAGTGTAGCCAATGCTTCCAGAGGCTTAGTCTTCTCGAGGCTAGCCTCCAAATTACTAAGCAAGTCACATGAGACATGTGCATGACCTCTGGCAATGGCAATTTCCGAGTTTTTGATTATTTTCAGAAATTTTCCTTTTTTAGATTATAAATTTTATTGTGGCTTCTGTCATGCTATACAGTTACTTCCCATGCTTCTGGAGCCTTGGAAGCATTACTCCTGGCATAGGAAATCCCTAGACTTGTTCTCTTTGGATTTCCCTCTGCCAGGTGAGTAGTTATGGTTGTATTACCTAAATATACTTTGGATTTCCCTCTGCCAGCTGTGTGACTGAGCCATAGCCTCCAGAGGTCACCCTTACAGCAGAACAAGTCTCTACATTTTGGTCTGGGAGCCCCTTTTAGCCTGCTTGAGCCCTCTCTTACCCTCTTAGGTCACTCCCTCACTGGATTACCTCTGCTTCTCTGTTGCTTTTATGACCCAACCAGCCCCCTCAAGTGTTCCCTTGGATGCTTCTGCCCTTCAGGATGATGCCTGGGGTTGCTTGCTGGCTCTAGAGACTCAGATGCAGACCACTCAAGCTTCCCTCATCCTTCACACCACTGAACTTGCTGGATTACGTCAAGCCACAGACACTATCTCTCATTCTCTTCAGGCCCTCTTAGAGCGCCTCCTTCTCCCTCCTACCCCTCCCCAGGCACCTCCAGGTAGGGCTGACACCCCTCCAGTCCCTTGCTCTGGGGCCTTCCCCCCTGTTCATGCCAATATTCCTCGTCCAGCACTCCCAGATGCATTCAATGGTGACCGAGCCATGGGCGAGCGATTTCTACAATCATGTATCACCTATCTGCAGCTCAGTGGTGAAGCCTTTCCTTCTGACGCTCTCAAAATTGCCTGGGTTCTTTCCTACATGAAGTCTGGACGAGCTTCAACATACGCGCTATGAGTTTTTTGATGTCCTGGAGGAGTAGAGGGCTTTGGAAGCTGGAATCAGTTTGAGAAGGAGTTTTGAACCGAGTTCTTTTCCTTGGACCCTGCTAAGGTGGCAGCTCTTACTCTCCAAGACCCTCACCAATACAGACAGGGGAAGCGGACCCTAGATGAGTACATTGACTCCTTCCGAGCTCTTGTTGAGCAGGCCTGCTATTCGGATGGTCTTCAGCTCTGTCTCACCTTCTGAGATGGCCTCCTCCCCTCTCTCATGGATCGGATCAACAGTATGGCTGAAGGACGTCCTGATGACACACATATTGAGTCCTGGTATTAGGTAGCACGCAACCAGTGGCAGCTCATGGAGTTAAGGTGTGAGCTCCACCGAGGAACTACCTCTTGTTCTGCCTCACATGTACCTTTACCTGCTTGTCTTCCCATCTAACCCTCTTTCTCATTTCGCACTCCAGCCCCAGCTCAGGTACCTGCTGCATGTCCTCTCCCTTTAAGAGTCCCCATGGATGTTGACGCCTCTTGCCAACGCTCCTCTCTTCTTTTTTTCTGTCATCGCTGTGGAAAGCTTGGTCACTTTGCTCGATATTGCCCTCAGGGGTTGAAGGTATGCTATCTCTCAGCCTTAGAGCAGAAAGAGCTCCTTTTCCAGCTCCTGGCTGCTAGAAATGCTCAGGGAAACCCTTCCCCAGATGCACAGATCAAAGCAGAACCTTTGGATAAGTCCATGGGTCCGGTGGAGGCTATAGTGGAACCTTTGGATGAGTTCTTAGGTTCTACAGAGGAGGGTTTTCAGTAGGGCAACGGATGAGTTGTACGTCTCTGCCGCCTGGTGCTAGTCAGTTTGCATGCCTACTAGTAGAATTTTCCAATATATTGCCCTCTATCAATGATTCTTTGGCTGAAACTGTAAGCACCCCCTTCAATGTACAAAATACCCCCTTGGTTAAGGCTTCAGCTGAGACCTCTTCTCCTCCTCCTTCTGTCCAATGCCCACGTGTCCCAGCTTGGAAACGACGCCTCCCTCGCTGCTATGTTGTTGCCTCCACTCCCTCTCCTAACTCTCTGCGTCTCAATGTAGAGATTGAGACAACTGACACTCAGCAGACTTGGAGCATTGTAGCTCTTCTAGACAGTGGTGCCACTGGACTCTTCCTTGAAACTCACTATGTAGAACAACACCAACTCACTACTCGGCCTCTCTCTCATCTCATTCCAGTCTATAACATTGATGGTACACTCAACGAAGCTGGATCCATCTGCTCAGTGATGGATTTAGTCCTTTGTTACCAGACTTATTCTGAGCGTGCTGTCTTTGCGGTCACTAGCCTAGGGAAGCAGGACATGATACTTGGATTCTCCTGGCTACATGACCACAACCCTGAAATTGACTGGACCAAGAGTAAAGTGAGTATGAGCCGCTGCTGTCAGGGGACTTCCTTTTCCAGCCATCCCGGAGATCTCCAGGACCCTCCGGACTTCCTTTTCTGGCCATTTCCTTTTCTGGCCATCCTGGAGATCTCTGGGATGCTCCCTTGCAGTCGTCGGACTTCTCTGAGATGTTGTACAGTCATTCTCACGCCCCCGCCCCCGTACTGATGCGCCACGCTATGGCAGAGGAATCCTTAGACTTGTTCTCTTTGGATTTCCCTCTGCCAGGTGATTAGTTATTTCTCTGTAATATGTACTGTCTCTAATACACTTTGGATTTCCCTCTGCCAGTTGTGTGACTTAGCCGCAACCTCCGGAGGTCGCCCTTACAGCAGAACAAGTCTCCTAATCCCGGTCTGGTAGCCCCCTATAGCCGCCAAACACCTCTTGGCTCCTATTTGCTGCTCCCCCACCAGTTTTAAGCACTGCCTTGTCTATGTCTCAGCCCGCCGCTCCAGAAGCGCTCTCGGACGCTGCCGCCTCTGGCGAGGAAGCCTGGACCCGCCTGCTCCACCTAGAAATGCAGGTGCAACTCACCCAAGCCTCCCTTACCCAGCACTCCGCCGAGCTCACCCACCTCCGACAAACCACCGACACCATCTCCGACTCTCTCCATACCCTCCTTGAACGCCTTGCCCCGGCGGCACCTAACCCCCTGCCATCTACTCTGCCGGTGCAGCGCCCACGTGCTGTGCAATCCCCCATCCCGGCACAGGAGCGCTCCAACATCCCACGCCCGGCGACCCCTGATGTCTACAATGGCAACCGCGCATCCGGGGAACGCTTCCTCCAGTTGTGCACCACCTATCTCCAGCTCTGTGGCAACAATTTCATATCTGATGAGCTGAAAATTGCGTGGGTCTTGTCCTACATGAAGTCGGGACAAGCGGCCACCTACGCGCTGAGGGTTTTCCGACGCCCCGGAGGCGTCGCGAGCTTTACGGACTGGGCCGAGTTCGAACAAGAGTTTCGGGACAAGTTCTTTCCCTGGAACCCCGCCAAAAGTGCTGCGCTGATCCTGAGGAATAGGGAGCAGTACAGCCAAGGGAAACGCTCGCTGGACGAGTACATCGACTCATTCCGCGCATTGGTCAAGCAGGCCGAGTACCCCGACAGCCTGCAACTCTGCCTTACCTTTCGGGAAGGGCTCCATCCGACCCTGATGGAGCGCATCGACAACCTTGCGGAGGGTCGACCGGCTGACGACCAGGTCCTGGCATGGTACCAGGTGGCCCGGGAGCAATGGCAGCTCATGGAGCTCAAGCGCGACCTCTGCAAGCCTGCGCATCCTGCGCCTCCGATGCGACCCCCCGCGATGCTCCCCCGCAGGTTCCCAATCCCAGCACTGCCCATGGCAATGGTCGCACCCCCAACAATTCCGGCACTACCTCCAGGCGTGCCAATGGATGTGGATGCCTCCCGACAGCGCGCCCCGCTCCCCCTCTCATGCTGACGCTGTGGTGCGCAGGGCCATTTCACGCGTCACTGCTCCAGGGGTCTGGAAGTGCGCTACCTCTCCCCAGAGGAGCAGGAGGAGCTACTCCTGCAGCTCCTGACGGCCTGGGACATTGCTGGAGTGCCCTCTCCGGATACCCCCATTCTGGAGGAGACATCAAAAGACGCTCACATTCCGGAAGGCCAGGAGGAGCAGAGTGAGGGTTTTCAGGGGCGTGGCGGGTGACCAGTACGCCCCCACTGCTTAGTGCTAACAGGTTTGCATGTTTGTTGGTAGAAGAAATCAATACAGTCTCTGCCGATAGCTCTCCAACCGTAAGCACTACTCCTGTCGTACCCAACAAACTCCCTCAGCCCTCTCCAACGCCTGCACAAACGCGCCTCCCTGCCTGGGAGCGCTGCCTCCCCCGCCGCTACGTAATTGCCTCCACTCCGTCGCCAAACTTGCTCCGGATGAACGTGGAAATCGAGACAACCGACACGCAACAGACCTGGAGCGTGTCGGCCCTCCTAGACTCCGGAGCCACCGGGCTCTTCGTGGACACCAGCTACATAGAACAGCATCAGCTCACCACTCGACCCCTGCTTGCCCCAATCCCAGTATACAACGTTGACGGTACTCGCAACAAAGCGGGGTCTATCAAGTCTGTAGTGGACCTTGTTCTTTGCTACCGGTCCCATGCGGAGCACACTACCTTTGCCGTCATGAGCATCGGTAAACAGGACATGATCCTGGGATTCCCATGGCTCCAGGAGCACAACCCGGAAATTGACTGGGCTACTGGGGAAGTGAGCATGAGCCGGTGCCCCTGGCGCTGCGCAACCTGCATGGAAGAAGTGAAGAAGGAGCGGTGCACCGCTCTGCGGGAACACGCAGCTATCAGAGCATGCCGCGTAGGTCACCTCCCCTTTGCTGATCTTGACTTGCTAGATCCCCTGCCTCTGGCGTTCCCTCGTAGGGAGGCCCTCTACAAGGATGACAGGCACAGCGGGGGAAACCCTAGTCAGGAGGAGGGATGTGAAGGAGAGTTCCTATCCGTGCAGGACCCGGAGCTTCTGGACAAAGCCATTGAGGTAGGAGACCGCATCTATGCCACCACGCTACGACCCCCGCCAGTGGCGGAGGAGATCCAGGCCAGCCAAACCACTTCTCAATGACTGGCCCAGGCCTTTGCAGCCAACGCCCAGCCCCGGACATTCCGAGATGTGGTCCCCGACCATTTGCACAACTTTGAGGATGTTTTCTCCAAGGCCTCGTTCGACTCTCTCCCGGAGCGCAAGCAGTGGGACCACGCCATTGAGCTCCTGCCGGACTCAAAGCCGGCCAACTGCAAGGTTTACCCGCTCGCACCCAAGGAGCAGGATGAGCTTGACGCATTCCTCTGGGAGAATCTGAAGTCGGGACAAATCCGCCCCTCAAAGTCTCCGATGGCCTCTCCGGTGTTTTTCATCAAGAAGAAGGATGGCTCCCTCCGGTTTGTCCAAGACTATTGGGTACTCAACGCAATGACTGTCAAGAACTGCTACTCACTCCCTCTCATCTCGGAACTGATCAACAACCTCCGGGGTGCACGTTACTTCACAAATTTGGACATCCAGTGGGGCTACAACAACGTGCGCATCCAGGAGGGAGATGAGTGGAAGGCCGCGTTTTGGACCAACCGCGGGCTGTTCAAACCTCTAGTGATGTTCTTTGGACTCACCAACAGCCTCGCCACCTTCCAGACCATGATGAACGACATCCTCCAGGACCTGATCATGGACGGAGTGGTCTGTGTGTATCTCGACAACATCCTCATCTATACCAAGACGCTAGAAGAGCATCGTCAGATCACGCGGATCATTCTGGACCATCTCTGCCAGCACCAGTTGTACCTCAAGCCGGAGAAGTGCGAGTTTGAGCAGACGCGCATCGAGTATCTTGGACTTATCATCTCCCATGGCATGGCGGAGATGGACCCGGTGAAGGTGGCTGGCGTGATGCAGTGGCCAGAGCCCCGGAGCAAGAAGGAAGTACAAGCCTTCCTGGGGTTCACAAACTTCTACCGGCGCTTCATCCAGGACTTCTCCCACCATGTGCGTCCCCTCTTTGACCTCACCGGGAAGGATGTCCCTTGGACCTGGGGCAATGCGGAGCAGCGGGCCTTCAACGCCCTTAAGTCTGCCATCACATCCAAGCCCGTTCTGCTCTTCCCGGATGACGACCGACCCTTCCGCGTCGAGGCCGACAGTTCCAACTTTGCAACCGGTGCCCAGCAGTCCCCAGAGGATGGTAAGTGGCACCCCATCGCCTTCTACTCCAAGAGCCTCAATGCCGTGGAACGAAATTACAAGATCCACAACAAGGAGATGCTCGCAATCATCCGATTGCTGGAGGAGTGGCGCCACTTCCTCAAGGGGACCCGCCACAAGTTTGAAGTCTGGCCTGACCACAAGAACCTGGAACACTTCCGGATGGCCAAGAAGCTGAACTGTTGCCAGGCCCGGTGGTCTTTGTACCTCGCCAACTTTGACTTCATGCTGCACCACAAGCCAGGCCAGAGCATGGGGAAGCCTGACGCCCTCTCCAGGTGCGCGGACCATGGCTCCGGTGCAGGAGATAACGATAACATCACCCTCCTCCGCCCGGAGCTGTTTGCCATTCGTGCCTTGGAAGGGGTAGCTGTACAGGGAGACAAGGTCAACATTCTCTGGGACATACGTCGGAGAAACCGGGAAGGTCTACAGGAAGACTCGGTTGCCAAAGCCGCGCTAGCGCTACATTTGGGGCGCCCCTCCGGTACAAAGTCGGTACGCACGGACGAGTGGGGCCTGCAGGATGGCCTCCTCACCTTCCGTGGGCGGATATATGTGCCCAACGACTCGGAGCTCCGTCGGCGCATTGTTGAGCAGCACCATGACTCCCGTGTCATGGGGCACCCTGGTAGGTGGAAGATGCTGGAGCTGGTCTCGCGGAACTACTGGTGGCCCCAGATGTCCCGCTACATCGGCTCCTACACCAGCACCTGCGACCTCTGCCTCCGGATGAAACCACACCGGCGCCCCCCGACAGGCCATCTGCAATCCCTCCCTACACCTGCGGCGCGCTGGAGTGTGGCCTCCGTCGACTTCATCGTGGAACTTCCGGACGCGCACGGATACAACGCAGTGATGGTTGTGGTCGACCTGTATGGAAAGCGAGCTCACTTCATTCCAACGCACACGACTTGCTCGGCAATGGGCGCAGCCAACCTGTACCGGAAGAATGTCTGAAAGCTCTACGGCCTCTCCAATGCCTACATCTCCGACCGGGGCCCCCAGTTCGTGGCAGACTTCACCCGGGAGCTCTATCGTCTCCTGCACGTCAAGCTCCACACTTCCACCGCCTACCACCCGCAGTCCAATGGCCAGACCGAACGCGTCAACCAGGAACTGGAACAGTACCTCCGGCTCTTCTGCAACGAGCGGCAGGATGACTGGGACGAACTCCTCCTGGAGGCCGAGTTCCAGTACAATAACCGCGTTCACGCCTCCATGCAGCACTCCCCGTTCTTTCTGGACACCGGCAGGCACCCTCGGATGGGCTTCAAACCGCATGCACGACGATTGGAGAACGAGACAGTCAATGAGTTTGTTGACCGTATGCGGAAGGCACAGGAGGAGGCGGAGGCAGCCCTGACCAAGGCCAAGGACAACATGGCCCGCTATTACGACCGAGAACGCTTGCCGACCCCCCAGTACAAGCCTGGAGACCGAGTCTACCTGGACGCCTCCGACATCGCAACTACTAGGCCATCCCAAAAGCTCTCACACCGACAACTGGGGCCATATGTGGTTGAGCACCAGGTAGGACCGTTGGCCTACAGGCTCCGGCTGCCCACCAGCATGCGGCGCCTCCATCCGGTCTTCAACATGGTCAAGCTTTTGCCCGCCCCAGATGACTCTATTCCAGGTCAACGTGCCTTGCCTCCGCCACCTCCGGTCATTGTCAACAACCACCCAGAGTACAAAGTGGAGAAGATCCTCGACAGCCGTCTATTCCGGCACAAGCTGCAATACAAGGTCAAGTGGAAGGGCTACGGTATCGAAGACATCTCCTGGGAACCCGCCAAAAACGTCCACGCACCTGCCCTGGTGAAGGACTTCCACCGTAGTCACCCCGAGGCTCCCCGCACAATCCGGGGCATCTACCCCGTCTCCTCGGTGGACCGCGCGGTCCACAACTTGTTCTACCCGGTGCGTCGAGACACCGCACTCTAAGGGGGGGGTGATGTCAGGGGACTTCCTTTTCCAGCCATCCCGGAGATCTCTGGGACCCTCCAGACTTCCTTTTCCGGCCATTTCCTTTTCTGGCCATCCCGGATATCTCCGAGATGCTCCCTTGCAGTCGTCAGACTTCTCCAAGATGTTGTACAGTCATTCTCATGCCCCCGCCCCCGTACTGATGCGCCACGCCGTGGCAGAGGAATCCTTAAACTTGTTCTCTTCAGATTTCCCTCTGCCAGGTGATTAGTTATTTCCCTGTAATATGTACTGTCTCTAATACACTTCGGATTTCCCTCTGCCAGTTGTGTGACTTAGCCGCAACCTCCGGAGGTTGCCCTTACAGCTGCCCTCAACGGTGTTCTACATGTGCCAAGGAGATTAGAGAGGAGCATAGAGCCTCAGTCCGTGAGCACGCTGCTATATGTGCTTGCCGAGTTGGACACCTCCCCTTTGCAGACCTTGACCTACTGGATCCTCCTCTTTTGGCGTTCCCTTATAGAGAGGCCCTCTATGAGGACGTTTGAGGTGTAGTGAGTGAAGCCCAGATGGAAGATGGATGTGAGGGTGAATTTGTGTGTGCTCCTGACTCAGAGTCTCCAGATGAGGCCATTGAAACAGGTGATAGGATTTATGCAACTACTTTACAACCTCCCCCAACTGTGGCAGAGATTAGAGCTAGCCAAACTACTTCCCAGTGGCTAGCTCAGGCCTTTGCCGCCAACTCTGCTCCTAAGTCATTCCGGGATGCAGTCCCTCATCACCTGCAGGACTTTGAGGATGTTTTCTCTAAGGCGTCATTTGACTCCCTGCCAGAGCGCAAGCAGTGGGACCATGCTATTGAGCTTACACCCAATGCTGAGCCCTTTAGCTGCAAGGTCTATCTTCTCTCTCTCCGAGAACAGAATGAGCTTGATGCTTTCTTGCAGGAGAATTTAGATTCTGGTCGCATCTGTCCCTCAAAGTCCCCAATAGCCTCCCCAGTCTTCTTTATTAAGAAGAAGTATGGTTCTCTACGTCTGGTTCAAGACTATTGAGTTTTGAATGCGATGACGGTGAAGAATTGCTACCCCTTACCACTCATTTCAGAGCTTGTCAACAACCTCCAAGGTGCACGCTATTTCACCAAGTTGAATGTCCACTGGGGCTACAACAATGTGTGCATCAAAGAAGGTGATGAGTGGAAGACAGTGTTCCGAACAAATTGCGGACTCTTTGAACCTCTGGTGATGTTCTTTGGCCTTACTAATAGCCCAGCCACCTTCCAGACTATGATGAACGACATCTTCCAAGACCTTATAGTGGAGAATGTTGTGTGTGTATATCTTGATGATATCCTCATCTATACCAAGACTTTAGAGGAGCATCGTCAGATTACATGCATTGTGCTAGAACATCTCTGCCAACACCAGCTCTATCTCAAGCCAGAGAAGTGTGAATTTGAGCAGACCAAGGTTGAATACCTTGGACTGATCATTTTCCATGGAATGGCTGAGATGGACCCAGTCAAAGTGGCTAGTGTGGCAGAGTGGCCAGAGCCCAAGAACAAGAAGGAGGTTCAGGCCTTCCTGGGCTTCACCAACTTCTACTGGAGGTTCATTCAGGATTTCTCACACCATGCCCGGCCCCTCTTTGATCTCACCACTAAGAACACTTCTTGGCACTGGGATGTGGCACAGCAGACTGCCTTTGATGCCCTCAAATAGGCAGTCACTTCAAAGCCTGTCCTCCTATTCCCAGATGATGACTCTCCCTTCCGGGTGGAAGCCGATAGCTCAGATTTTGCTACTGGAGCCATCTTCTCTCAGCAGTCAAAGGAGGATGGTAAGTGGCATCCTGCGGCTTTCTACTCCAAGAGTCTCAATGCCATGCAGCGCAATTATGAGATCCATGACAAGGAGATGTTGGCTATCATTCGGTCATTTGAAGAGTGGCAACATTTTCTTGAGGGTGCCAGGCATAAGTTTGAGGTGTGGACTGATCACAAGAACTTAGAGTACTTTTGGATGGCCAAGAAACTTAACCGCCAACAGGCTCAATGGTCCTTGTATCTGGCCAACTTTGACTTTTCATTGCACCACAAACCTGGGCAAAGCATGGGCAAGTCAGATGCGCTTTCTAGGCAAGCTGATCATGGTTCTGGAGCTAGTGACAATGACAATATTATACTCCTGAAGCTAGAGCTCTTGCTATCCGTGCTCTAGAAGGTGTAGTTGACCAGGGAGAAGAAGCAAGCATTCTTCAATACATCTGCCAAGGTAACCAAGAGGGCGCTCAAGAAAACCTGGTAGCCAAGGCTGCTCTAGCTTGGCATGCGCAGAAGAGAGCTGGAGTAAAGTCAGTTCATACTGACGAGTGGTCTTTGGAGAATGGTCTTCTCACCTTCCGGGGGTGCATTTATATACCCAACTTACCTGACCTCCAAAGGCGGATTGTTGAGCAGCATCACAATTCTCGGATTGCAGGCCATCCTGGCAGGTGGAAGACACTGGAACTGGTTTTTTGGAATTACTGGTGGCCTCAAATGTCACGGTATATTGGCTCTTACACCTCCACCTGTGACCTCTGCCTTTGAACTAAACCTTGTTGTCAGCCTCTCATGGGACAACTTCATCCTTTACCTATTCTAGCTGAGCGTTGGAGCGTGGCCTCAGTAGACTTCATTGTCGAGTTACCAGATGCTCATGGATATCATGCAATCATGGTAGTAGTAGATCTCTGTGGCAAGCGTGCTCACTTCATTCCAACACATACCACTTGCTCTGCTATGGGTGCTGCTAACCTGTACTAGAAGCATGTCTGGAAACTCCATGGGCTGTCTGATGCCTACGTCTCAGACCGTGGACCTCAGTTTGTGGCAGAGTTTACTAGAGAACTGTATTGTCTGCTCCATGTTAAACTCCACACCTCCACTGCCTACCACCCTCAGTCCAATGGCCAGACTGAATGTGTCAACCAAGAGCTGAAACAGTATCTTTGGCTTTTCTGCAATGAACGACAGGATGACTGGGACAACCTATTACCAGAGGCTGAGTTTCAATACAACAACCATGTACATGCTGCCACCCAGATGTCTCCCTTCCTTCTAGACACAGGTCGACACCCTCAGATGGGATTTGAGCCTCGGGGACAACCTTCAGAAAATGAAGCTGTCAATGAGTTCCTAGATTGGATGAAGGCAGCCCAAGAAGAAGCTAAGGCAGCCTTAACTAAGGCAAAGGATGATATGGCCCGCTATTATGATCGTGGACGAACTCCAGCCCCCAAGTACAAGCCTAAAGACCGAGTCTATTTGGATGCCTCTGATATTGCTACTACTCGACCTTCTCAGAAGCTCTCTCATCGTTGTTTAGGCCCCTTTCCTATAGTAAAGCAGGTAGGCCCACTAGCCTATCGACTCAAACTGCCTAGTGGAATGAGCCGACTCCATCTGGTCTTCAATGTGGTAAAGCTTGCTCCTGCACCAGATGATCCAATTCCAGGCTGACGTCCACAACCACCACCACCTCCAGTTCTGGTAGACAATAGAGAAGAGTATGAAGTGGAACGGATCCTAGACAGCCGACTTTTCAGAAATAAGCTTCAGTTCAAGGTCAAGTAGAAGGGCTATGGAATTGAAGACATCTCTTGGGAGCCACAAGAAAATGTCCATGCTCCTGTCTTGGTCTGGGAATTCTACCAACAGCACCCCAATGCTCCCCAGGCAATTAGAGGCATCTACTCTCTTTCCAAGGTTGACCAGGCTGTCCAAAATTACTTTTACTCAGCACGTCGAGACGCCGCACTCTAGAGGGAGGGAACTCCTCATTTCTCCCTTCTTTCACTCCTTATTCCTTCATTCTTCCTCTATTTATTTCCTTATTTCTGCTGTCACTCTTTTACTTTACTGCTTCTATTCTTTTAACACTATCTATTAGTACTATTCTCAGCCCTTGAGGTGCTCTGGTTCTTTAGTTATCATTCAAACAAGTGTAGCCAACGCTTCCAGAGGCTTAGTCATCTCAAGGCTAGCCTCGAAATTACTAAGCAAGTCACATGAGACATGTGCATGACCTCTGGCAATGGCAATTTCCAAATTTTTGATTATTTTCAGAGATTTTCCTTTTTTAGATTATAAATTTTATTGTGGCTTCTGTCATGCTATACAGTTACTTCCCACGCTTCTGGAGCCTTGGAAGCATCACTCCTGGCATAGGGAATCCCTAAACTTGTTCTCTTTGGATTTCCCTCTGCCAAGTGAGTAGTTATAGTTGTATTACCTATATATACTTTGGTACACTCTGTGGTAAGAGCTTCCTGCAGCAATCAAATCTGTTTGATGGGGACTGCTCCACCATAGCGGTCTTTCAAGTAAGCCCATAGAGCCTCGGAATCCCCCTCCTCAGCACACAATTTCTGTTCCAACAAGGACAACACACATTTCAGGAACAAGCATGCAAGATGGCAATTTGACGTCCAATAGCAGTATGCTTGTGGTTTGTATCTGGCGTGCAGCAATGGTAAGGGGTCAAAGATGTAATCCCATAGCTGTACCATTGACAGCTCAAGTTTCATCATATAGGCCCACTCCACATACTTGCCATGATCCTTGTTAAGTATGTGGTTAGTCTATGCAGATGTAACCTTGCTGACAAGGAGGATTGTTGGATTAGCAGAGTTGTCAATGGCCTGCATCTCAGCAATTTGCACAGCAGAGGGGGTTTTGGGTGAATTTAGAGCATCCTTGTTTCTTAGTGCTATGGCTAACAGGAACTCAGTAGTTTAACACAGTGGACAGTCGGTCCAAGTGGCAATGAGCATGGCAGTGGCTTGCAAGGCAGGCAAAATCAAAATGTCACTTCTAAAGGGCAGCCAGTACAAGCCCATAACCTGTTAGAAGTGGATACCTAAGAAACACAGAAGTGATTCCTCAGTCTCCGTACACAGTGACTGTTGTATTTGCATACCTAAGAAGACATGAAGGTTATTCTATGGTATGCATAAGTCTATTTGTCCATAGCTTTGTAGGTAAATTTGTACACTCACCCTCAGTCTCTGTACACAGTGACTGAGGGTGATGTTGCTCCCATCTACATAATATACTCTCATATTTTTCATATGACCCTGATCATGAACCTGACTACCTCAGTGCGCACAGTGTTTATGATGCAAGATCTCAACAAAGAATTACAAAGACAGTGAGGTAAACAAATTGAGAGTGGTAATGATGGTTAGCACAAGGATAGCAACAGACTTCTGGACAAGGCTGTCACGACCCACCCCCGGGCCTGAGCCCCGGGCCCGGGACCACACCACACACCCTGGCAAACACCCCTTGCACGACCTCGACTCGGGACGAACTCCACGAACACCCAACACGGTCATCATGTCATACCCCAGTCGACCCTGACGTTCCCCCTGGACACCCCACAGACACTACCGACGACCCCCAGAGATCCCCAGCGTAACAGCACGGCGACCCACACAACATCCGACGCATCACGCATCATTTGACGCATCATGCATGATTGCTTCGGGCCACGCATCATGCATCACCCTGCGCATCAACCCACGCATCATGCTTCGTCCTGCATCAACTCCCGCATCATGCCTCATTGCGTCCTCTTGTCGTGCCACGTCCTCCTTTGTGCGGCGCCACTGCAACTCCCAAAGCAACGGCGCCACTCCCATCCGACACCCACGGTTTTCCTTTGTCCTCCTAGGTGCTCCGGGACACCACCAGAGCCCCGGAGCAGCCCCAGACCCAGAACCGGGACCCCGGACCTGCCTCATTGTGTAGTCAGTATATAAGCCCCCCCGTAGCACTAAGTACAGTAGTCTTGATATTGCTTATACTCTCCGGTTTTCCTCTTGTATTGCTCCGGCCTCGTAACTTCGCCTCGTACTCGTCTCCACTCTATTGTCTCGTACTCGTCTCCATTACTATAGTCCGTATTTGTCTCTACTCTCTCGTCTCGTATCTGTCCATTGTCTCTATCTACTCTCTTAATTCCATCTCCTTTGCTCATCCGTCTCTTTCCTTCGTCCTCGTCTCTACCTCGAGTTTCTCCTTCCCTTCCTTTCTCGTATTCCGATCTCTTATCTTCTCCGGTCCGCATTCTCCGCTCCTCTGAGCTCGGTCCCGCACCTGTCAAACTCTAAATTGCCTATTCGCCTATCAGCCCCTTGATTTCCCTGGATAGTTTGCCGCCGGCACGCCACTCATTGCGCTGTCTAACCCAAACTTCCCCCAGTAGAACCTTCTCGTCCGGCGCTCACCCCTTGCTCGCACCAACCCCGGGACACTTTGTCTGATCTCCCCACGCTCCCGGCGCATGTCACCTCATCCCGGCGCCTTCCTCCGGTCCTCTCCAAGTCCCGGCGTGTCCATAGCTGTCCGAGTACACTTGGTAAGGCCTCGCCCAGAATTGCTGAGCCCCCGGGTCAGCAGAACCTGACAAAGGCTCAACATCAACAGCGCTGACATAGTAGCAATATGGGTGGAGACCAGGAATTGCACATTGAGGATCTTTAACATCTACAATGCATGTGAGCACTCAAGAAGTTTGCATGTGCTCTGATTTTTCCTAGGCAGCAAGGCAAGCAGAGCATCAAAAGGGAGAAACGGGGTGGACATATGGGTAGGAGATTTCAATCAACACCACCCTATGTAGAACAATCCCAGGAATGGGCACTTGTTCACACATCAAAGATGTGGCAGAAGATCTCATACACTTGCTGATAGCAAATAGTATGGTGATGATGCTAAGGCCTGGCATTCCAATGTTGGAGGCCAACAACACAAAGAATTTCATGTGTCCTAACAATGTGTTTGTCACTGACAGTCTACAGAATGGGATCATGAGGTGCAAATTTCTGCAACAGGAACAGTGTCCAAGAGCAGATCACTTCCTAGTAATCACAACAGCTGCAGCAGCGGTAGAGAAGAGGGAGGAACCGAGAGGTTGGAACTTCAAAGACGTTGACTGGATTGAGTTTGAGAAGAAACTAGGAAAACAACTGAAAGGCATACCAAAAACAAGGGTCAGGTTGAGGCAGGAAATGGAGGGGAAGTCAGACAGGATCATGGAGGTGCTGAGAAAGACAGTGGAAGCAAAAGTACAGAAGAGGAGGAGGTTGCAATATGTGAAGAGGTAGTAGAACAAGGACCTAATAATGATGAAGGCAATGGTGAGGGCGCTGGAAAAGGAGTCAGCAAGTAGGATGACAGAGGTAGGACACTCAGTGCATGAGGCTTTCAGGAGGGCAAGTAACAATTACAGCCAGGCAATAAAAGATGTAAAGAAGAAATACTGGGAGGAATGGTTGAAGCACATTGATGCAAAATCGGTTTGGAATGTGAAGAGCTTTGTGACAGCAGCTTCTTTGAACAGAAGCAGCACGTGGATACTGGCACTCAGTAAGAAGGTGAGGGGCAGGATGGTAGAGGTGGAGGAGAACAGCAAGAAGGCTTGGCTATTTTACAAGGCTTTTTTCTACAACAAGCCAGAAGGTTATATAACCCCCACAAACCAAGAGTACTTGCCACCTGCCTTCAAGTGGACTCCTATCACAAACAAGGAAATATACACAGCAGTTGCAAAACTTTGCCTGCACAAAGCACTGGGCCTCAGTGGTATACCAAATCTAGTCATCATAAAAATCAGATATATGCTGGTATCCTACCTTGGGCCAGTGTTTAGGGCAACTTTCATGCTCAGGGAGTATCTAGAAAGGTAGAAAACATTCAGGATGGTGGTGCTAAGAAAACCAGGACAAGACAATTACAGCAACCTGAACTTGTACTGGCCAATTGCACTACTCAACACCATTGCAAAGGTGCTCTCAGCATGTGTGAAGTCAAAACTGATGCACTTAGTGGAAAAACACAACATTCTACCAAAGCACCAATTTGGTGGGCATCCTGGCTGCTTCACAACAGATTTGCTCTACAAACTTGCCAGAAGTTGTCACACTCTTTTTCAACATGAAAGGGGCATTCTCTAACACCATTGATAAGCCTCTGGCTGAGCTCAGTGCACCAGCACTATTTTTAGCAACTTATATTTTGCAGCATGCAGGAATCAAACTCAGGCTACAGAACACAATGTGCAGGATCACGAGACTTGGCAACCACCTGACTTAGCGACCACGGAATCTTAGCAACCACCTGACTTGGTGGTCATATGATGATCAACTTGTCACATAGTGACCATCTGACTTAATGACTACAGGACTTTAGCAACCACCTGACTTGACAATCACCTGACACTCACCTGACTTCAGCCTGGCCCCTATTCAGATCTCTAATCAAAAATAGCTGACTCCAGAACCTTTAGCAACATCTATCAAAACTCAATTCTTCTCAAAGATCTGACATCAGATCAGTTTTAGCAACACTTATTGCTTATCCAATGCTTAGCAACTTATTCAAAACAGGCCCCTTGATAGTTTTAGGCCTTAGCAACAGTCCCTGCATATTTGACCATTTTCATTGCTACATTGTTGAGTTAGTGCTTGCCAACTTGGCAGACATCATTGCTTAGCAACTTTCACATTCCATTGCTCTTGCTATTATTTTTCTTGATTGATTAATTAGTAACTTTTAGTTTAATTAACATGGCAACTTAGCACTTATAAATACTGTACATGTTTTGTCTTAGCTATCATTGAATCATATGCCCCACAGTTCAGATCACATTTCAGTGCATTCTAAGTCCTCAGAGTTGCTATATGATATAGTCTTGCTAACTTCACCTGGTCAACTACACTTGCCAACTTTCGTTCTTACAGTGCTATACAGGCACACTATTGCCAACGTCAACATCACTAAAGTCCTTACCAACTTCTAGCACTCTAGTGCCTCACAAGCTTATGGCTTAGATCACTAAGCAACTCATTTATTATCCTAAGTTCAACTCCACTAAAAAGACTAGGCTTCTGGGACTCTGCCCAGGACTCTCTCAACACTAAGCAACTGCCTAATGCTACTCATTTGTGAGGTGCTAGGTTTACCCTCTACCTCCTCTACCTGGATAGTACTTAGCAACTTTTGGGCATCATCAAATTGGAGCCCACCACAAGGGCCTTTAGGGCAGAATTCCAGTAGAAACCCATCTTCAGCACTAGCGCTGCCTTCTCAGCCAGTCGACAGGTGCTCTTCAGTCTACTCATCAATCACCTTCTATGCCACAGCTACCCAGAGCTTTACCTTGCCAGACTCTAGCACAGGAACTTGCTGATGCCTCAGCCGACCTTATAGTTGATGACATTAGCAACCTCTTTCCTGATGAACTCAACTTCAAACTGATAGTTCCTGAACATCAGACACCACTTGCCAACTTAGCACAAGAGTTGCCAAACTCACCTCTCATGCCATTATCTCAGCTATTCAGAATACCAACTCCTACATCACTACCAACACCAGTACACTTACTGACCCCTCTGTTACTGACTACATGCTTATCAACCACCATGAAGGCAGCAGTCCCTCAGCACATGCCACCTTGGAACCACTTCTCAGCACCAAAATAGGACAAAACTAAACCACAGGAACTCACTCAGAACTCAAATACCTCTTTTGCAACTATGGCATTACTGTCAGGGGACTTCTCTTTTCAGCCATCCTGGAGTTCCCCAGTGGTCTCCAGAGATCTCCAGGATGGCCTGCTCTTTGTTGGATTTCTCTGGGACGGTCCTGCACTATTGTAGAAGTACTGTATAGTTGTTCTCATACCTCTACCTCCCATACTGATGCGCCATGCCACGGTAGAGGAATCCTTAGACTTGTTCTCTTTGGATATCCCTCTGCTAAGTGATTAGTTATTTCCCTGTTGTATTTACTGTCTCTAATAAACTTTAAATTTTCCTCTGCTAGTTGTGTGATTTAGCCACAACCTCTAGAAGTTGCTCTTACAGCAGAACAAGTCTCCTAATTCCAGTCTGGCAACCCCCTATAGCTGCCAAATATCTCCTGGCTTCTATTTGTTGCTCCCTCACCAGTTTTAAGCACTATCATTGTCTATGTCTCAGCCCACCACTTCAGAAGCACTCCTAGACACCACGGCCTCCGGCAAGGAAGCCTGGACCCACCTGCTCCACAGGTGCAGCTCACCCAAGCCAAACTCACTCATCTCTATCAAACCACCAAAATCTCCGATTTCCTCCACACCCTCCTCAAACGCCTCACCTTGGCAGCAGCAAACCTTCTGCTGCTTATTCCACCAGCGCAACGTCCTCACACTGCACAATCCCCTGTCCTAGCACAGGAGCGCTCCAACATCCCACATCTGGTAACCTCCAACATGTACAACAGTGACCACACGTCCAGAGAATGCTTTCTGCAATCTTGCATCACCTACTTCCAGCTCTGCAGCAATGACTTTGTCTCTGACAAGCTGAAAATTGCATAGATCTTGTCCTATATGAAGTTGGAACAAGTGGCCACCTACATACTGAGGGTTTTCCGGTGCCCCAGCAGCATCTCTAGCTTCACAGACTGGGCTGAGTTTGAACAGAAGTTCCAAGCCAGGTTTTTTCCCTGGAACCCTGCCAAAACCGCTGCACTGATCCTACAAGATTGGGATCAGTATAGCCAAGGAAAGCACTTGCTGAATGAGTATATTGACTCATTCCACGCATTGGTTGAGCAGGCCAAGTACCTCAACAGCCTGAAACTCTGTCTTACCTTTTGAAAAAAACTCCATTTGACTCTGATGGAGCACATCAACAACCTTGTAGAGGGACAACTAGTGGACAACCAGGTCCTTTTGTGGTATCAAGTGGCTTGAGAACAATGGCAGCTCATCAAGCTCAAGCGCGACCTTTGCAAGCCCATGCACTCTATGCTGCTTACACAACCGCTCACAACGTTCCTCCACAGACTTGTGGTCTAGGCACCGCCCATGGCAACAATTATACCACCAACGCTCTTGGCACTACCTCCAGGTGCTCTGATGGACATGAATGCCTCCCAATAACATGCCCCTCTTTCCTTCTCATGTTGACGCTGCAGCGCACAAGGCCACTTTATAGCCAACGCCCCAGGAGTCTTGAAGTGTGCTACCTCTCCCCAGAAGAGCAGAAGAAGCTACTCTTGCAGCTTCTGACAACCAGGGATGCTGCCAGCATGCCCTGTCTAGACGCCCTCATCCCAGAAGAGGCACAGAAGGACCCCCATGTTTTAGAGGGCCCAGAGGAGCAGAAAGAGGGTTTTTAGGGGCATGGCAGGTAACCAGTATACCTCCGCTGCCTAGTGCTAATTGGTTTGCATGTCTGTCAATAGAAGAAGTCAATACAGTCTCTGTTGATAGCTCTCTGCCCCCAACTATAAGCATCGCCTCTGCCATACTCAATGACTCTCCTCAACTCACTCTGACACCTGCCCAAGCACGCTTCCTCACCTGGGAGCACTGCCTTCCCCACCGCTATGTAATTGCCTCTACTCCGTTGCTCAACTTGCTCTGGATGAACGTGGAAATTAAGACGACTAACACGCAACAAACTTGGAAGGTGTTGGCCCTTCTGGACTCTAGAGCTACAGGGCTCTTTGTGGATGCCAGCTATGTAGAACCGCACCAGCTCACCACCCAACCCCTGCTTGCCCCAATCCTAGTATACAATGTCAATGGTACTTGCAACAAAGCTGGGTCCATCAAGTCCATGGTGGACCTTGTCCTCTGCTACCAGTCCCATGCCAAGTGCACCATCTTCACAGTCACAAGTATCTGCAAGCAGGACATGATCTTGGGGTTCCTGTGGCTCCAAGAGCACAACCCGGAGATCAACTGAGCTACTGGGGAGGTGAGCATGAGCTAGTGCCCTCAGCATTGCATGACGTGCACAGAAGAAGTGAAGAAGGAGCGGCACACCACTATATAGAAACACACAGCTATCAGGGCATGCCATGTAAGGCACCTCCCCTTTGCCAATCTCAACCTACTAGACCCCCCACCTCTGGCATTCCCTTGTAGGGAGGCCCTTTGGACGATAGACACAGCAGAGGAGACCCCAGTCAGGAAGAGGGATGCAAGGAGGAGTTCCTACTCATGCCAGATCCAGAGCTTCCAAATGAAGCCATCAAGGTAGGAGACCACATCTATGCTACCACGCTACAACTCCTGCTGGTTGCAGAGGAGATCCAGGCCAGCCAAACCACCTCTCAGTGGTTGGTCCAAGCCTTCACAGCCAATGCCCAGCCTTGGGCATTTTGGAATGTGGTCCCCAACCACCTACACAACTTCAGAGATGTCTTCTCCAAAGCCTCATTTGACTCCCTTCCAGAATGCAAGCAGTAGGACCATGCCATCAAGCTCTTACTAGACTCAAAGTTGGCCAACTGCAAGGTTTACTCACTTGCACCCAAAGAGCAAGATGAGCTTGATGTCTTCTTCTAAGAAAATCTGGAGTCCGGACAAATCTGCCCCTCAAAGTCTCCAATAGCCTCTTTAGTGTTTTTCATCAAGAAGAAGGATGACTCCCTTTGGCTGGTCCAGGACTATTATATGCTCAATTGCAATGACTGTCAAGAACTGCTACTCACTCTCCCTCATCTCAGAGCTGATCAACAACCTCTGGGGTGCATGCTACTTCACAAAGTTGGATGTCTGATGGGGCTACAACGTGTGCATCTAGGAGGGAGATGAGTGGAAGGCCACGTTCTGGACCAACCACGGGCTGTTTGAACCTCTGATAATGTTCTTTGGACTCACTAACAGCTCTGCCACCTTCTAGACCATGATGAACAACATCTTCTAGGACCTGATTGTGGACAGAGTGATCTGTGTGTATCTTGACAACATCCTCATCTACACCAAGATGTTAAAGGAGCATTGTCAGATCACACAGATTGTCCTGGACCGTCTCCACCAGCACCAGCTTTACCTCAAGCCAGAGAAGTATGAGTTCAAGCAGATTTGTATCAAATATCTTGGATTCATCATCTCCCATAGCATGGCAGAGATGGACCCAGTGAAGGTGGCCAGTGTCACACAGTGGCCAGAGCCCTGGAGCAAGAAGGAAGTGCAAGCCTTCCTGGAGTTCACCAACTTCTACCGGCGTTTCATCCAGGACTTTTCTCATCATGCATATTCCCTCTTTGACCTCACCAGGAAGGACATCACTTAGACTTGGAGCAACATGGAGCAACAGGCCTTTGATGCCCTCAAGTCCACCATCACGTCAAAGCCTATCCTGCTCTTTCTGAATGACAACCAACCCTTCTGCGTCAAAGCCGACAGTTCTGACTTCACAACTGATGCAGTCCTTTTCCAGCAGTCCCCAAAGGATGGTAAGTGGCACCTCGTTGCCTTCTACTCCAAGAGCCTCAATGCCGTGGAACAAAATTACAAGATCCATGACAAAGAGATGCTCACAATCATTTGGTTGCTAGAGGAGTGGCGCCACTTCCTCAAAGGGGCCCACCACAAGTTTGAAGTCTGAACAGACTACAAGAACCTGGAGTACTTCTGGACAGCCAAGAAACTGAACCATTGCCAGGCTTAGTGGTCTCTGTACCTTGTCAACTTTGACTTCACACTGCACCACAAGCCAGGCCAAAGCATGGAAAAGCCCAATGTCCTTTCCTAGCATGCTGACCATGGCTCCAGTGCAGGGAACAATGACAACATCACCCTCCTGTGCCCTGAGTTGTTCACCATTTGCATGCTGGAAGGGGTGGCTGTGCAAGAAAACAAGGTCGACATACTCTGGGACATGCACCAGGGTAACCAAAAAGGCCTGCAGGAAGATTTAGTTGTCAGAGGTGCGTTAGCGCTATGCTTGGAATGCCCCTTCAGCATGAAGTCCATACGTACTGATGAGTGGGGGTTGCAGGATGGTCTTCTCACCTTCTGAGGGCAGATATATGTGCCCAACAACTCAGACCTCTGTAGATGCATTGTCAAGCAGCACCACAACTCCTGTGTCACAGGACACCCTAGTAAGTGGAAAATGTTGGAACTCATCTCCCAGAACTACTGGTGGTCACAGATGTCCTGCTACATAGGCTCTTACACCAGTACCTGCAACCTCTGCCTCCAAACAAAACTCCACCAACACCTTCCAACAGGTCAACTGCAGTCCCTCCCCATGCCTGTGGCATGCTGGAGTGTAGCCTTTATTGACCTTGTTGTGGAGCTCCTAGACATGCACAGATACAATGCAGTCATGGTTGTGGTTGACCTGTACGGCAAGCGGGCGCACTTCATTCTAACACACAAGACCTGCTCTGCAATGGGCATGGCCAACCTATATTGGAAGAACGTCTGAAAGCTCTATGGTCTCTCCAACGCTTACATCTCTGACCAGGGCCCCCAGTTTGTGGCAGACTTTACCCAGGAGCTCTACCACCTCCTGCATGTCAAACTCCACATGTCCACCGCCTGCCATTTGCAGTCCAATGGTCAGACCAAGCACGTCAACCAGAAACTGGAGCAGTACCTTTGGCTGTTCTGTAACAAGCGACAGAACAATTGGAACAAGCTCCTTCCAGAGGCCAAATTCTAGTACAACAACTATATCCATGCCTCCACACAGCACTCCCTGTTCTTTCTGGACACTGGCAGGCACCCCTGGATGGGCTTCAAACTGCACATACAACAATCAGAGAACAAGTCCATCAATGAGTTTGTCAGCTGCGTGCAAAAAGCACAGAAGAAGGCAGAAGCCACTTTGACTAAGGCAAAGGACAACATGGCCTGCTACTATAACCAAGAGCATACACTAGCCTCCCAGTACAAGCCTGAAGACCATGTCTACTTGGATGCTTCTGACATTGCAACTACTCAGCCCTCCCAGAAGCTATTGCACCAGCAACTGGGACCATACGTGGTCAAGCATCAGGTAGGACTGTTGGCCTACAGGTTCCAGTTGCTCACTAGCATGTGCTGCCTATACCCAGTCTTCAACGTGGTCAAGCTCTCACCCACCCTGGACAATCCTATCCCTAGTCAACATGCCCCGCCTCCACTGCCTCCAGTCATTGTTGGCAACAGTCTGGAGTACAAAGTGGAGAAGATCCTCAACAGTTATCTATTCTGGCATAAGCCACAGTACAAGGTCAAGTGGAAGGGCTATGGTATCAAAGACAATTCTTAAGAACCTACTAGAAATGTCCACACACCCGCTCTTATGAAGGACTTCCACCACAGTCACTTCAAGGCTCCCTGCACCATTTGAAGCATCTACCTGGTCTTCCCAGCCGACCATGCTTTCCCTCTGCCAATTGTGTGATTTAGCTGCAACCTCCAGAGGTTGCCCTTACAGGGGCCTGGGCATACCAGTCAAGGGTCAAGCCCTGGCTAACCAAGGGCTCAAACTGGTATCTCTGAGTATCTGCCTGCCAGTATCAATTTGCATATGGCACAGGAGCAGAGTAGTACTGCTGGGGGTGTGGAGAAGTAGTAAAAAATGTATTAGGAGAGTAGTATGCAACTAGAGAATGCTCATAGGCATCAATGAGGCAGGCCGCAGGAGGTATATAGTTTTGGGTGTAGGTTGCTATTCAAGCTTCCAATGAGTAGGCAGAGTCTTTGACTTTAGTGCATGTACTTGTTAAAATATCTTTAATACAATATTTACAAGTTTTGCTGAGTTTTTAATCTATGCAACGTAAAGAAGTAGGGAAAAAGTGGGCAAGGGCCACAACATGATCCTCCAATCTTTGGCAAGGGCTAATCAAATAGAAACCTGAATAAAGGAAGTTACAATATCAGTCACAATTCCTCTTGTTAGAATAGGAGCTCACAACACATCACATGCTCTATGCTGCAATACTCCTTGATTAGTGTGACTCTTGTATGCATTGCTACCTTAAGCTCACCAAGCACTGCCTCATTTTCTGTATACAAGCATCAATTTGACAAAAGACTTGTGCAGGGAAGTATGGCCTGCAAATAAGGAGCAAGTATCTGCTTATGCTTAGAGAGATAGCCATAGAAGGCATTGCTGGACCATCTTTCAATTGCTTTCATAGCTTCAAAGAGTACACCCCTTAACAGATACTCTAACATGGCGCCTATCCTGATTCTGTGACCCTGTAATAGTTCCAAATTTACGGCCCTGGCAGCTTTGGTCAATACCTCTAGGCATTTTTTTTTAGTCAATGGACAAAATATCCCTTTCTTGTTTCTATAGGCAAAGAGTGGACTATTGATAGGTGGATCATTCACCAACATGTGTCTCCACAGGGCTTCTTAAGGGTCAGATTTGTCACTCTGTGCCACCCAAGATACTGTCTTGCTATGTACTACAGTTTTAGTCCTTGGCAAATGGAATGCTGTAGTTTTGAGACCTGAATAGTCTACTGCTTGCGTTACATCTTTAGGTTTTACATGTATGAGCAGGTCAAAAGATGTCAGCATTGGCAATGAATTCACCCAGTCTCATGGCACTGTAAAAGCATGTTGTTATGCAAGCAAAGACCACTACCTTGAGTGGATCTGCATATTCCTCTGCCATACCCAGTTGCTCATGCATGGCAGTCAGGAATGTGGGAGTGCATGGCTTCCTCTTTTTCTTCTTCAATGTTGCTGGTGCAAGTCTTTTGGCTGCTTTCACTAATGCCTGCATTCTGCTTTCATTGACACTCCAAGCCATGCCATGTAGCAAATACCATGCTCAGACACCTGCTAGGAAGTTTTGTATTGCAGATTTTAAATACACTCTGGCCATAGCAGCCATGAATGCCTCCAGCATGTAATGTGTCACTGGGACTCAAGCAGTCTCTGGTATGCAGCAAAAATCACAGAAAACATGGAACAGAAGAAGTTCAGTTCTGTAAGTTTTCTTAGTTGAATTGGCCCATGTCTCATTTAACACCTTGAAGACTCTTTTTTCATCTTTGTCAGTTATAACATGTGGCTTTGATCTAGCTGCGACGTCGACATTTCCTAATACTGGTACCCACATGTGTAACCTTTCATAGGCTAACACATGAGGCCTAAGTGATGATATGGCTGGAGTCAAACCTGCAGAGTAAGGCCTTGGATTGTTGCACTGAGTGCTTTTTCCCTCTGCAGCTATTGCTGCCCTGAAACACTTACGAGTCTCTCCAGAATTCAATGCTCTCAATCCATTCTTCTGTTTGTTGCCTGTAGATGTTGGTGGGCAAGCGGGTGACCCAAGTGCCAAACTCTTTAGGTTTTCTAGAAGCTTCTGCTTGCTCTCCGTCATCTTGTGTTCCACCTTTGCATTTGTTGAAGTCAACTACAAATCTTTCCAGCTGCTTAGGGATTTCAATGATGGGCAAAAGTAATTTGGTTAGTGAGTAGACTCCTCTTGATAGTCCATCTGCTGAGTTAGACTTGCTTTGTACATATCTAGTAGATATTTCAATGCTGGATTGCTTGCATGTGCTGTGAACCTACTTGAAGATTTCACTAACTGTGATGTTTCTGCTATGCCCAGCCCACTACCCTTCCACAACTCCTTGGTTGTCCCCATGAACCTTGAATTTTCATCATATTCCCGGACTTTTCTGTCAGCATCTTGACTTTCTTGAAACTATACTCTTCTTCCTTTATGCACTTTCCTCCCCTCTGCTTATACTTCTGCTGCACAACATCTTCTCACAGCATTATAGCTCTCCAGGAATTCTTGTCTGATCCAAAAGAAAATGTGATCATCAACCTACTTGGACAGAGGCCCCATCTCATTTGCTCAGATAATCTGAGCCTCAGCATCTCCCACTGATCCATAGCATCCGCATCTAGAGCTCAAACCAAAACAATTCATTGTGTCAATGGCAAACTTGTCTTCACCCCAGAGCTTGACCACAATGCTTGGCCACTGGTCAGGCCTGATGGATACAGTGCGATAAGCCTCTTGCACATTGTGGATTGCAGTCTGAGACTCTGGTGGAAGCCTGGCAATGATGGTGAACACTGTGTCAAACATTTCCCATGTGCACAGAAACTGCATAGAATCCACCAAACTATTGACAGGATGGATGCTATCTCACTTTGCACTGGTGGAATATGGAAAGGATAGATTCTGAATAACCCAATACTTTCTAGGCTTGTGCGGCTTGGGAATAATGCTAAGTGGTGATGTTTGAAAGGGGCCAAGGATGTCTTCCACTTGATCTTTGGTGAATGGTTCCAGGTACCTTCCTTTCTGCAGCTCTGCCTCCATAATCTTGTCAAATTCTCCTGCCAACACTTCTACTAACTCATTATTGTTTGGCATGAACATTTTGCAGATGCAAGGTATCCCTGCATTAAGACCAAACTTCAGATTGTGTGCAAGTGTTGAAAAAGAACTTGTGATTCCAGCCTTGCCCACATGCTCCTGCCAGACCTTAGGCTTATAAGACAATGCAAATTTAAAGCGGTTGTGCAAGAGCACATCCTTGAGCTCCATGATCCTTCTTCCCACAGCCTGAGCATTTGTGTTTGTGGTCGTGAGACATGACTCTGCACTCTCTGGGCTTCTGCCAGTTGGTACACAACTCTTTTCCATCTAGATTGATAAGGCAGCTATTTCAATTCTGTTTGACATAAGCCAGCTTCCCATTCCACAGGTCACATGCCAAGCAGTGCCAGATGTTGTGTGTGTGTCAACCAAAGCACACCACACAGGCTGCATTGGCTGCACTGCCAGCGCTGGTTGTTGAGCCCACATGAGAGGAAAAAAACTAGTCATTGCTCCTCTTGCCTTTCTAGTGAGACAACTCTGGTGAAACTTGTCTCTTGTCAAGTAAGGGGGATCTTTTCCTCTTCCCTCCTTGTACCCCCAAAGCAGCAACCAACTCTGCTTTCATGGCCACCAGATCTGTAATTATGGTCAATGTTATGCATGTGTATTTTAATGCAAAGGATGTTTGAGCATCCTCCCCATTAGCCATACATGCATTAGTGTGATGTCAGTTTAGACCAACAACATAACAAGTGGTGGGTTATTGCAGGGTTATACAGCATGTTAAAGCTATTGAAGTGTCACCATTTGTGAAGTAAAGCAATTCAACAATTATATTGTTGAAACAGGCATAAAGTAGGCGAGAGTGTTGCCATAAGCATGCATTGTTACATGTAGGCAGGAGTGCCTCTATAAGGCAAAGATATCTGAGATGGAGCCAGAGTTTTGTTATCAAGCAGAGATTGTACCACATATTGAGACAAGGATGCAATGACTGGAAAAATTAACAGCAGAACATAAGTTGTGTTCCTGTCATTAACCAAAACACTGATCTGCCACAACACTGTTCCTCTTTGCATTGTAAAGCTGATCTTTTGGTGTTTGCAGTGCTCTCATTGATCACACCAATATCAAGGATCCTATCCTTTGGTGGATTTTTGATTTGCCTATGCTATTCTTGTTGCACTTGAGCTTGATACAGTATGAGCACCTTGAGGCTGTCCATGCTTTTGTTGCACAATTTATGGTTTGTCACTCAAAACATGAAGGTATGCATCATGTCTGTCATAGAGTTCAGCCATTTTTCCTGAATTATATGCTCTAAGAAGTTTGTTGAAGCAATACACAGCTGATTCCAGGTTAGATCCTTGTCCTGGACTGCTTTACCTTTAGCTTTGAAATTGACAACTGGCTTCAGAGCCAATATGTCATCTTCCTTTGCAAATGTGAAAACATCTGCTGAGGCTATGGACTCATTTTTTGTGGCTTCTGTATGCCCTTCAGGGGTAAAGTAGCTCAGTTCAATGTACTCCTGTTCCCTCAATTTCTTGATAGCAAAGCATGCTGGGAGTACTTGATGACTTCAGATACTGGTTTACCCAATACAAACTTAGGACCTTCCTTCTCCTGGTCAAGAATGGAGTTCTCTTGTGATTGTCTAGAATGGAACGTTTCCTCTTCTCCTTGACCTGCCTGGCTGTCCACTTGACCCTGCTTGGCTGCTCCTCTTTCTGCTTCTCTTTCCTCTTTCTCTCTTTCCCAAACTTCTTTTTTGCGTTCCAGGTCTGCCCTCCACGATGTCTTGAGAATTTCCACTGCTTGATTGGTGGTCAATCCTTCCCTGCTAAGTCTTACTGCTCTGAATTCTTCTGATGAGAAGTCTGGCATAACTTCTGCATTAGGGTCTGCTGAAATGGTTAACATAATGTTTGTGAGGTCCAGAAAAACTTTTCTTCAATTAAACAGATCACTCTGCAGTGCTATTATCTCTATAAAAATTATTTGTTGCTGGCTACCTGAGGCTAGCACATGACTAAGGTTGTGGAGGGTGAACTTCACAAAGAGAGAAGAAAACTGGCTGTGACATCATGGCACCCCTTCACCCAAAGACCATACTCTGGTCATCCATTGTTTCTTCCAACTGCCAAGCCAACCATCTTGGTATTACGTCAGAGACTGCTGACCTGGGAGCTCTCTGTAGAGCAAGGAACCCACTAGTTGAAGGAGCTTGGAGGGCAATAGGGGCAGCCAAGGGTTTTGGGAAGTAGTCCAAAGAGCTCCAAGGTAATCCAATAGTGGTGGTAGCTCGACTGGAGTGAAAACAGAAGTCAAGCATGAGTGGAATAGGTTGGAGACTTAGGATTATACAAGAAATGGAGAGAAAACAGAGTTTTATTGAGAGCAGAAGAGAGAAAAGAGACAGAGGATGGGAAAAGATAAGTAGGAACTATTGTGGGGTGATGGTTGCAATGGCATGATTGCTGGGTGATGCAAGGTGATGGCCATGGTGGGTGTGATCACCAGAAGGGGCTGTTGGTATCTGAGTAGCGTTGGTGCTGTCTGAAAGGGCTGTATGACTTCCTGGGAGTAGTCAGTAATAGCTGGAGAAGCTGCATAACTTCTTGAGAGTGATTGGTAATAGCTGGACTGATGGGGTTAATAGCCAGAGTGATTGCTGTAATTGATGGTGGTGCATGTGATGGCCATGGGAGTGAGTCAGGTAGTTGGTCCAGAGATATAGGGCTGGTGGGGGAGTCATCCTCCAGAACCTCCAGGAGTGTGGGTTAGGTTGGGGGTGGGTTCAAGGTCCTGGACTTGGTTGTGGGGTTAGGTTGTGACAGTTGGTAAGCAGAGCAGAATACAACTCTTTCTTCAGTGAGAGTCTGTGGGGCCAGGGCTCATAACCTGTAGCAGCAAGTAATACACAGCAGTTACAGACAGACACGAAGTATGCCTAGTGTTGTTGGACTTCAGAATGAATTATATTAAGTGTGTTTAAGAATACATACCTAGTGTTGTTGGACTTCAGAATGAAGGAAAACAATGACACCAGGGGATGAAAAAATAATACTGTAGTCACATGCACTGAGGGCACTCCACCATATACTGTAAGAGTTCAACACGTAGTAGGCAATAAGTCATGCAGTAGCAGCTGAGCACCACAAATGATGAAGTTGGGCAGGAAACATCACTAGAGTGTGGTTACCAACCCTGGCAATTCCAGGACATAGGAGGGTATCACCAACCAGATGGGTTGGGTTTACTTTATGTTGGGAGACATCCACACACTTTATGATGAGGAGTGTTACAATCTACTGCGTACACCACCGTAAGTGATTGGCCCTCCAAGATATCACATCATCACATTCCATTGTCATACTCTGAAACAATGGACGTCGCATACTTATATATATTCCCCCTCTTCCCAATCGGCACCCTCAGTCATTATACACAGACTGAGGGTGAGTCAAATCTTTGCATGAGTGGCCAATATCAATACTTACATGTACCATAGAAAAGATACTAATTGTATCTGTGATATATAGGTTGGATTCTAACACAAGGTGTCCTTCATAATGGCTCACAGGAATATATGTGAATTAAACAATGGGGAAAGGGGCCAGCAAGATGTGATATATTTGAAGGGGTAGTGGCAAGATCTAGCCCCAGCCAATCTTTATCACTATCTTACCACATTCCTTCTGTCTAGATTTGGACTCGTAATGGTAATTGATAATTAAATATTATTTTCTACCTACGGGATAAGTCCAATATAATGTATGTCCCAGCTTCCTTGCTATGGTCTGGTATTCTTACTAATATATTATTCCCCAGGGTTGGTACGGGTGCTGTGGGTTGAGATGACATACCCATGTCATCTCCAAGACTTTTTGCTGATGAAGGTGCCCCCGGATACGATTTACGCTCATTGTTTCGTTTTGATCTAGCAGCAGAATGATAAAAATGGCCTTAGAAGTCAAGCACGCTCCTCCTATCATGCTCCGTCACTCAGTTCTGTTGATTAGAGTATGTACAATTGGAGTTTTCTCGATCAATGAAGGCTCTGTGATCACAAAAGAAATTTCTGTCGAATATCCTTCTGATTTAACGCTGACGTTTCCCAGAGCGATGCGCATACAATTCAGTTGATCTCGTAACTTCTGAATGCCCTCGACCCTTGTTCGAGAGTTCCCAAACCTCCTGACCTTCGTTGGTCGAAGAGAATTCACCCCAGCTGCCGAAGCTGCTCATATTACACAGCAGGTAAGCCCTATACCGATATCGATATTGTCTGCGTTTTGTCCGACATCGTGCGATTCTACATGACTTTTTTAACCAAACGATATCCATCTTTACTACCACCCTATCTCGTTAAGGTCGCCGGTCAGATAGCAACGTGTAAGACCCTCTAATCAGAGGGTTTTCTCTGCCTCTCATGCAGACGGAGGAGCCAAAGGTGAGGTGTGATCTTTACGTCTTCAAGTCCCGTTCAGGAGCATGAAGCTGATCATTTTCCATTCTCATTCGAGACCCTGTGCTAGCCCATTGTTTAATGATAATCGATAATCCGCACGAAGAACAATTGGCGATCTCTGGATTGGTCCGGCTACACCCGACGCTTCCGATGAAGAGGCCGCCGCGTTTCTTCTGTCCATATGACTTGTCAAGCTATTCTCCGTCGACAGACAGAACCGCACATCCCTGCGTAATCACCATGATACCCGAGGTAAAGTGCTTACATGTTACATAAAAACGTACACGGTGTTTCCTCCCCAGCATGGTTAGCCTCTGTGCCTGCTCATTGTGAATGGATTTACGTCTAATTACCAATCCCTTGTACTTGACCTGGCTAGGTCCTCAGATGCCCAAGTGAGAATTCTCAGAAGACGAGTCTTTCCAATTAAGAGAAGTATTGCTTCAAATTGTCTAGAGCCTGTATGCAAAGGTCTTCGAGAAGAACGTGGGGTTTTCTTTTTATGCTCGATCAGCTTGAGGCTGTTTTACGGCAGTAAACTAACTTACCGGCGGTTTGGCGCCCGGAAACTGATTCACAAGTTGTTCGTTATTGTGCAATTTCTCGATGAGGTTGATATCAATAATTGATTGGAATTGGACCCATTTCATCTTGTCCTATGGGTCATCGATAAACATATACAATATCGGCCGATCTCTCCAAGCTCAGCATCTGTCTTATCTAGTAATGTGCCTGAGATCAATTGCAGATGGGCTGTCAAGCAACGCTTATGCCTTGGTTCCAGTTCCAGTGAGTTTTCTTCGGTCCAGATGCTTGATTCATCTTGACTCATTATGGTTCAGAATCAACAGACTAAGCTTGTCTTACTACGTGAACCAAGAGAAAGTGGTTTTGAATATTGAGTCCCCTTGCAATCAATCGCAGACTGGCATATTTTTAGACGAGGATTATATCCTTAGACAGATTAACGGACCCTTGGTGACCGTCCACATTGACAAGCACATGGTCTCCGAAGAAGATGTCTGAAGTGGGCGAGTATTTCACCGTAAGTCATTACGTCCTACGAAGCTGGGTTGTGGCGTTCCAGAAACCAGGATCCCCGTCCGGCTGAGTCCATTTCCTTTGGCGCTGGAGCTGGATCAATCTTCTTAATCGTGATTGTACCTATTAAAAGAATATTAAGATGTCGTAAAAGTTATGGTGATGGCGAAGCGCTGTTTGGCCCCATGAGGTCCAAATAAGCAGGAAAACTCGATATTGTGCAGCTTTTTCTCTCTCATTTTTTTTCAATATGAGATACAGTGTTGTATGACTAAAGTCATGCGCAACAATTAAACGTTACAAGACTGAATTTAGCATAGACGATGATAATATGATGGTGGATAGAGTGAGAGAAGAAACGCCACACCGTCACTAGATGAATGGGCCCGAAAGCAGGGTCGGATGGAAATTTCGCGGAGTTCAAATCAAAGCTTTTGGAGCCATCACAATTTACCGTGACACTTATGGATCGCGAGGTCTATAAAACCTCTTTAAATACGACCATGGTCCCTTGTATCCTACTCCACTCAAACCATGTTTGTTGCACTACCTAAGGAGCTCTATGACGAACTCGGATCCTCTATTCGAGGTGACATCTACGCTCGTGACGAGCCAGGGTGCGCGTCCTTCATTCACGACTATTTGCTTGTTCATACTTTAACAATCTAGATTTGAGGACTATTCAACTATATTCAATGGGAACGTTAAATCTATGTCGAAAGCAGTTGTTGTGCCCCTTGATGCTTCAGACATTAGCAAGTAAGTTGGTGATCTCATTGATGAGACCAGCATACTCCATAGCAAAACCCAGGATTGTCGTGTTCTGCAACAAACATGGATTGTCACCGTCTATAAAGGCAGGAGGTTATGGTACCGCCGGGTGGGCAATCGGAGGTGATGTCATCGTCGACTTGAGCAAGATTGTTGGAATCGACATTGAACCCCCAAACGCGGATGGGTCATACACTAGTCTCAAGGATTCGGTGCTTGCGGTAGTTGCCGGTGGCAAGGGTAATGAAGCGTTCTTTCCAGCAGCGTTGAATGGAAAACGCCGTAGGCAGGAAGACATTGACCTACGAAGGTACGACCAAGCGTCACAGGCTGTCACTACCTTCCTGCGTGGGCCTGGTGCTGTGCCCGTTGCTCTTCAAGGCGGGTCCCCAAATGTGCGTCGCCGTGTCGAAGTCATACAGGCGCCGTATGTCGTTGGTATGAGACAAAACTCAAGTGGGTCTGATACCACTACTTCGGAAGGAACTTCCAGCTCTCGTGACTCCATAAGCCCACCGTCCACAGCAGCGACATCACCTTCTCCTAGTATTGGGATGGATTTCTCGCGCCCTTCTCTTCCACTTCGTGCCTCAGACCCATTTGGCTATCTCAAGAAAGACAATCCGACTTGTGCACCCCTCTCTGTCACACAATCTT
>QLOM01004170.1:0-14442 GCA_003313785.1 Termitomyces sp. MG148 | reverse complement strand
ACCATGGCGAATCAATATCACCATCCACCAGAATGGGCACGCTACCGAATGCATGAAGCTATGCCCGAATTTGAATGAGGACAGCTGACAAAAAATCCAGCTACAACTAAAAATAGTAATGTTTGGCCAAATCAATCAAGGTTGGGCCAAATATCAAAATTTGGGACCCTATCGATTTGAAAACGGCTGTCAAAGGCGTACCAGCCTTACATAGGCTTAATCCTCGAAATGACATGACTAGTATCTCGGCTACATTTTTGCATGTGGTATGGATGGTGTCCACTGAAATGAAAAGCACGTCGACTTCGAATCTGGTATATAACGAAGACGAATGAATATCATATCCGCGACCCAGTCTACCGCTGGCTTCAAATGACCTTGAAGCGACAGCTGTCGGTATATCGACCATGGGTCTGATTTCAGCTGTTTTACTCCAGCATGGTTGCCCAGTCCAGTTACATTTCTAGACAATGGAATGAGCCGAACAACATCACGGAGATGATCGTACCTCAGTACAACGTTCTGCCTTTAGGAAGCTTCCAGTAGTTGCCTTACCCAGCAGGCACATACTATTGAAACGCAATGATAGAAATGCAAGGACGCCTTGTAAGCGTGGTAAACTGACGGCCGCTCTTTTATTTCCCCCTCTCTTCGCTACGTTATTTACACTTCGCCATGGATCAAGTTCCCGGGTTAGAACATTCTGCTTCTGCCCCAGGACCTTCTATAGTTCCTATGTCATCCCTCGAACATGCAACTTCTGTGCGCCATGCATCTGAAGCAGCCCCGGTCGTGGCATCGACTAATCATTCAGCGGAGCATAGTCCAACTTCACCTACGTCTGTCCCTGTCTCAACAGCGCCTATCCCTTCAGTAAAATCTGGAGGTCCTTATGCTTCTGTACCACTCGTGTCTGACAAAGGTCCTTCATCTGTGCCTTCCTTCGGATTGAATGGCAGCTCCCCTAGATCTACCCAACGAAAACCCGTGCCGCAAACGTCGCTTGTATTTGGGGACGAGAATTCTAGACAGCGCGCTTTGCCTCTACCTCCTCTTCCGCCTGAAGCACGAGTTCATGCTGGTAGGATTGGACTTGAGGGACCATTAGCCTCCGGACCGCGTTCCGGCATTGATTACATTGCGTCTGTGAATGGAAAGGTGTGTGCATGGACGTGATTCTGAGCGTCAACTCAAGCTAAGGTTACATGCAGACAACACGGGAAAAAACAGTAGGAGAACGCCTAGAGCCTATTCTCTTAACTGCCATAACTGAAAGAGACAAGTACACCCTCAAGGCCAAAATGACGGGTTATGCGTTAAATATCGCTATCGGTCTACAGGTCATACTTGGAGCACTTACGACTGGCCTCGCGTCTGTTGCAGCTAATAGTCATCGAGTATAATAAACATTCCATCCACGACCAGACATGACTTAATCCTATTTGTCTAGACTGCAATTGCAACATCCATCCTTGGTATGGTGTCAACGTTCTCACTGTCCAGACTTTGACCTCAATTTAACTTAAATTGAGGTGGCTTCTCAACTATCACAGCTTCCTATCTGGCTCGCGCTCGAGGATCTAATGAACCGGAACTATCAATTACAAGAGTGAAAGATTTAGAGCAGTTCATTCGCCAATGTGAAGCCTTCCAGATGGACTATGGACAGACACTCGGCGATAAGTACGACAAAGAAGTCCAAGATCTTCGGGGCCGCTTCGAAGAACTCCTGGGAAACCTTGATGAGTACATAGGATCAACAGTTTCATCTTAATCCATCTATTTACTGACTATATCAAAGGCAACGTCGGCTTGCACCACCAGCCTGATCACATTATTACAATATTATACTAGTACTGTGGGTCTCCAACTAGATGTATTTTAGCCCTCTTTTCACACGTATCTAGGACATTACGGTATGGAAGCGTATCTAACCGCTCTAGTTCTGCTGGGAAGTGGAGAGCACGTCGTAATGTCATGATGAAGAAGGTACATATTCTTCCTAATAGGTGCAATGTCGGATATGCGAGAAATGGAACTGTACTTAATTTTATTTAAGAGTATCTGTCCAACCTGCAAACTGCCTTTGTTAGGTTTAATGTGAATATAGACCACTCCAGCTCTAAGCCTGCTTTTTATGATCTTTCCGGTGAACGCAAGGTGTTCCTCGACGTTCAGCAAGGTTCGGCGCGTGGGGCAACGTAGAACAAACATGAGATCACGTGCATCAAAGTTGTCATGGATCATATTCTTTCTCAAGCTCTCTGGCCTCCTTGGTTATCAATCATTGACCACAAACCGTACTCACTTGCAAGATGAAGAATAAAAACAAACAGACGAAGTTCCCCGTGGTACGACCTTCATACCTTTGAGAGTAACTCGTGTAAATGCAGCGTACTTCAAGGCACGTATCAAGAAGATCATGCAGAAAGATGAGGAGGTTGGAAAGGTTGCACAAGCTACTCCTATCGTCATTTGTATGTGCTCTAAGCTTGTTTCTTTTTATCCGTTTTTTATTAGTACTAACATTTTGTCTTTTCATCACAGCGAAAGCTCTCGAACTATTCCTTGGCCTGATAATAGAGCAATCCAGCAAAGTCACAATGGAGAGGGGATCCAAGAAAGTGGAGGCTTACCATCTGTGCGCTTTTGTGTAATCTCATATGAGCTGGTTATTAATATGTTGAAACAGAAAACATGCAGTCGAGACGACGGAAATGCTTGATTTTCTAAAAGAGATCGTCGAGGCCGTGCCAGATCCGTCCGCAGGTGGAACAATTGACCTGGAGAGCGAGAACGCAGAGGCAGCCGCAAAAAAGAAGAGAGGAAAAGGGAAGAAAGCTACAGGTAATGGGGAGGGAGAGCCGTTGAAAAAGCGACGAAAGAAGAAGGGTGGCGATGACGAAGGTGAAGGTGCGGAAGGGGACTCTGAACCGAAACAAGAACAAAAGGATGGTAAACGAAGTCGACAAGTCGTGTCGAACTATCGACCTCGGAGTCCGAGCAGCGATGATGATGGTTATGATGAACGTTCCTGAGGGACGCTGCTCAGGCCTCAGGTGCCGTAGCCTCTGTAGTATTATAGTATTGTAATCGTATTGAAAGGCGCATATCCAGGTGTAATTGTATCCTTGGAGCTTGAGCTATACAAGTTCGACCTCTCCTCGAGCAACCAGCTGCTCAACGACGTAGTATGGCACTAGCGAAATGTGGTTTTTCCGCATCTCCAAAGCTGTTTTGCTGGTGATAATATTGGATGGCAGACAATCTAAGAAGTCATTCGAAACTTACTCTGGGAGACGGATCGGCGGACAGTCTTGTAGCGCATGTACAAAAACAGGTCGCGTTTTGTCGGGTTGTGTAACTGGAAAGAAGATGTTGGGGAAAAATGTCGAACCAAGACCAAAAACAAAGCGAATACGCACTCATACTGGGGACGAAAGCAATTGAATCGTCCAGGTGGGCCTGGGACGCGGGTAAACTCTGTAGTACACACTTATACAAGTGCCGGTCGAGGATATTTGCATACCTATAGGTTGACATCGTCAAACCTTGAGTGTCAATTCGGGGAGGCAGTTACCGTCTTGCATGGTCCAATTCGCCAGTTGTTAAACGCGTTTGGACTTCAGCATTGGTCGTGATGAATCGCGCATATCTGTCAATCTAAAATATACCCTGAGCATGCTTGAGAGATGCTCCTCGAAATGTTGGCGCACCGACACTTACCTTGTAATGCCGAGTGCGAACATATGACCGCACAATGAACTTCACCCGTTCCATCTCGGTCTGGGCAAGCATAATCCTGACGTGCTCATCCTCAGATGTTGATGCATCGTCTCGTAGTAGCTGCACCGTTTGTGACTGGCGACCGAGATTAACAATACTTGAAAACAATTGAATCGTATCCCACCTGTCGTCGTATATGATCAAGAATATTAACCAAAAGCTCTTCTTGGGCAGGCAGGATATCCGGACAGCTCCTCTCATCTATCCAATGCCGTATTAGTTGCTGTAAAGGGGTCTCCTCTTCAGCTGGGAAGGTTGATGCATCATCGGCTGGCCTTGAGAAAGGCTCAGTAACCGTATCTTCATCATCAGAGGCCTTTCGCGTGCGATTGATAAACGAACGTCCGGCGGTCAGGAGATCGTACTCCTCGTCCCAATCCATGTCGTATAGATGAGTTCTGAGTCACGGCAGTTTTGCCGAGTGTTCGCGTGACTTTCACGAAGTCCCAACGAACTTGAAACTTCGTCCAAACGTATCGTTCACGTTTCATTCGTGTTTTGTTGGCTCGTTGCTGAACGCGACATTGCGCTTCCCTCAGCTTTGGCGCAGGAAAAAAATTGTATCCTCCACATACTTCAATGGCGATGAACGGACTGACCATCAGCGCTCAGCTTTTGAAACAAAGTATCGAAGGGAGCCCGAACATAGCTTGGCACGTAGGGTAGTATCTAAGGCCTCTTCTTACCCAATGCCATTTCTTTCTTCGCGTTTGAAACCGCCAACTTCCCGTCCCTTCTCCAGAGCCCAATTTTTGCTTCATCCTTGTCGCTGTGAAATTACTTCGGATCGTGCCTGCCCGGCAGCCAACAGAGGGTAATTCCCGCTTACCTTAGCTTGGGAGGCTGAACACAGTAATACCATGATAACTGGGATAGTACTGAATAGTACTGAATATCGATTAAATTGTGCTTATTGCTCAGTTTGGAAGCCATTCAAGGCTCCATTGTTATTATAATTATAATTGATCGACAAGGATTCAGCTCATTTAGAGATGTTAAGTATGTGGCAGCAGAATGTTAATATCATTGGACAACGCGACTTCACCGCCCACGAATCGAGTAGGTGTAAGGAATGTGTCCAGCTCATCCTTTAGAGCTCCAGATGCGCACATAGAAATAATATGGTCGCAAGTGCAGGGTGAAATTGTACATGGCCAAGATTGACAGCAACTTTGTAATTATCTCGAGACGAGGTCCTTCATGTATCAACAGAGAACTCGGCACTCACAATAGAAGATATATCAAGGCGGTAGATAGAAACACCACTCAAAACTTATACAGACGCGAGACTACAACAGTAAGTGGAAGAGGATACAAGTTACAAAGATCACTTGGAATTTATAGTGTACCGTTTTCAACGAGTTTGCCACATATGATATACTTGTTCGAGAAATGTTCTATCCATCCTAGCTGTTCTTTGAGTAAATGAGCATGGTGATAAAAGATTGAGCAAACCTTTCATATTCTCACTACACAGACTGTCGGTTAGCCATCAAAGACCAGGGTCAAGAAGATGAAACATACACTTCGTCTTGCTTGAGGTCCTCAAGTTTATCAATAGGCTGGTCAACCGGAGTAAGCATTTCTAATGAAAAAGAGATGTTAATGGTATCGATATTTCCTCTGCTGCAGGATGTTCAAACCCATACCTTCGTCAAAAGATTGTTTGGCCATTCCCCGCGAAGCATCCCTCCCAGAAAAGTTGCCATACATCCCGTCTACTGGGCATAAGTTTACGGGGTAGAGGCAAGATATTAGGATGATTGACTTGGACCGTAGAAGTTCCGTCCAGCAGTTACATCAAACACAATACCGTTGATAGCGAGCAAAATCCTTCCTCCATCCTTGCCATTGAACGGCTCTAGAGTCTTTGGAGAGTAGGTCTTGAAGAGAACTGTCGGTGGGTGCGATTTTGGCATCCATGAATACCCAGATTTGAATTCGTGTGGGATTGTCTTTGGTCGCGAGATGGTTGGGAAAACAATGTGCTGTACCGAGTACAGGATGTACGCAAAGAGCGCGGTATTGATTGGCGTTCCGAGGTTGAATGAGAAACCCATTATCCTAAAATGTACTGCAGGGGAATGGGTCAGACTGTAGTCCCTGACAAATGCGAGTAGAATGACAAATAAATTGACACGTGATCCACCAAGCCTCGATTGACGTTAGCGTGCCTTCTGCCCCTCTCATACCATCTACTGTCTGATATGTGCCTCTCCCCTCTTTTCCTCTGTACGACCCTAGCTTTTCATAGCAGCCCCGCTCCATTCAACGCTCTAAATTACGCGTGTCGCCCTGCCCAACTCCCCAAAAATGCCCGCGCGCGTGGTTGATGCCTCCAGATTATGCCCTTGCGACGGATGTCGACATGCCAAACTTTATCGCGTGGGCTGGCCCTCCCAATCCGCTGCCGTCCACACCACGTTGGGGGCGCGTGCCTTTGGCCTCACAATGCACACTGCCTTTTGTGTCTGCAAGTTTTTTTTCCTCTTTGTGTAGCAGTGTGCTGATACCTCCAAGGTCTTGTAGTCCAGTATATCTTATAACCTGCCTAGATTGGTCGTGTAAGTACAATGAACATTCTAGTGAGAATCTTTGGTAAGACATTATTCCCCGTTAAGACATATAGATTTTCTATCATTCCTCGATTCGTACAGCTGATTCAAGTCCTACAGACGGGAGATTGAGCACGACTGAGTGGACGTTGAAACTGATTTGTCGGGCTTCGGTGCATATACGACATTAACACTGAACAACTTGCCCCGGTTATGGTCACTATTTTTATGAGCTTACTCCAGGAAAATGATTTTCAGTTGTCAGTGTATGCAGAATCACTAAGGAAACTACCACAGTTGGGCTAGGTTCATAACAAAATCGCACGTTGTATAAAAAGATTGGATGCAGCATCAGGTACGTATCCCCGCTTACCTCCAGACTCCAAAGAAGTCTTATAGAATCCTTTCCGATCCCAGTACCTCATCAGGCTCGCATCAACATCCTTCTGTTTCATTCTTTCATTCGTCAATACTGCCGCCCCACTAAAAACTCATCCTGAAGGATGAGAGATTCAGAACCTTCGTCCATCGTGAAGGATGGGAGGCTTGAGTGGTGCTGGGCAGTTTTGCCCAGGACCACTACAAAACGTCTACCAAGAATGGAAAGACTGTCAGATATGGCGAGGAACGGGGATAGGATAATTGTGCCGAAATTCATAAGAGAGGAGAAAAAACTAGAGGATGATTTGGATAACGCACAGAACGACCCACGAACAGATGGGCCCACGAGACAGGAAATGTAAGGAGCACAATGAGTGAAGTTGAACATGGTAAGGAAAAACCATCTGGAAAAGCGGGACTGGTTTACAACTAAGAACAGGCTTGAGGGAGAGACTTTATCTCTATACTGGACTAACTCTCGGACATCAGCCGAAAATACTTCTATCATAGTGTCTTTTGCCACTCGGAGACGCACAGGGCTGGAAACATCTGTTATTTTCCTTGTTGTTCAGAAAGAATCAATGCACGGAGCACAGAATGCGTGGCAAAGCCTTTACGTTGCAGCTTATCCATGCTACAATCTTTAGGGCGCATTTCTGATAATTCCTTTCCTCGTCTTGCTGGAATGAAGCCATTGATGCTGGGCAACACAGAACCGAACGAAAATCATTGAACCAACAACTCAGGTTATCTGAGGCTCCTCTTCCTCCTGCCTAACCAAACCTAGCGCTTCCAGGACCTTATTCAATCTTGCATCCACCTTCGCATATCTTATATACTGCATTGTATGCGTCTTCACCTCGCTCATCCTCATCCACTCCTCAAGACTGATATCCTGCATCCCCTGCTCCACATTCAATCTGAAATACGTCTCCTTCTCCCCGTAGTCCCTCTCGAAGTCATCCGAAACCTTCTCACAATCTTTCGCAATACGCACAAGTACATCCGTGAAGTCCGTCTGAAATAACTTCTGGATTAGATTCGGCTTGCGTAGTGCAATTGTCTTAGGATGCCCCGTGCCAACGCTGAGGATACACGATATGGAACGATTCTTCCAGACTTCCTGTGCTTCCCTAAGCACTTCTTTAGTGGGATTATTACACCTCAAGCTACCATCGATGAATTCTTCCTTGGGTTCGGTTCCAATGAAAATGCTTTGGAAGAACGGGGACGCAGCAGTGGTGGCGCGGGCTATTTCCCAGATTTCGGCATTATATTCTTGACCTGCGCGGACGTTATACGAGCGGAAGAGACGCGGGTGAGCCATGTTTTGTGCAGTCATTGCGCAAACGAAACTGACGATTTTTAGATTGAGCTCGTGTTCATGTTCACGCGTGGAGAGGAGGGGAGAGTCGAAGAACCTGTACTTACGTTCTGCATCCCTGGTCTTGGACATCCCTCATACGCGCGTTCTCTTTTTTGCTCCTATCGTACTGTGCAACAATGTCCTTCATTGCAGCCTCAAGCGCACTAGCTTCGTATGCCCCACCCTTCCTGCTTGGAAATATTTTTTTCACAAGATCGATATACACCGTGATCGCGTCTTGTATGGACATGCCTAGTCGTCCCAGAAGAATTGCGATTATGCTGTGAAAGTAAAGAGTGAATGCATACCTTAAATAGCGAACTGGTGTACTGTGTAGAAAGAAGACATTGACGTACCCTCCAGTACCGGTGCCCCCAATGAGGTCAAAGTAATCGCAGGGCCTGGGTATTTCATCCTTCTCGTACTTAATTCTGTTCATGAGCTCCTCAAGTATAAGAAGCTCAGACAGTCCCTGTATTCCACCACCGTCTGTCAGTGGTACACATCAGTTCAATCATTGCTCAAACCACAAATCAAGATTAACATACCGAGAGCAAGCAACCTTAGGCCTTTAGCTTCAGCCTCGCTGGTCATTGAGGGTCACGATTCGAGCCAACGAGTGAGAAATGACAAGAAAGACAGGATCAATGGTATAAATAGTGAGAAGCGAACCATCACGGGACGTCGACAGCGAGTCGCGATTCAGAGCTAACGTGAGAAATGACAAGAAAGACGGGATTAATGGTAGTGATATAGAAGGGAAACATCATGGTTCTCGGCACAGAATGACGTGGAAGTCCAAGTTTTGTGGCGAATGCACATGCCAGTCCACGGCAACCGTACGAATTGCTTTAAAAGCCCCGATGGAAGATTAATACTTATAGCTGCATCATGAGTACAAGCTGAGCGTTGAGCGCTGATCTCAACGGGCGGTATCATTGCACCTGGTGTCGGCCAGGCAAAAACCGGTGACAAGTCAAGTGAACTTCCTGTATGTTTTCGCATAGTTTGTAAAAGAAGAGATACTACACATTGAATATCCCTTGCCAAGAACGTGGAGTTCAGCAGGTAAAGATTCAATTGTACCAGGATATCTTCATCACAACTGCCCAAATCCGTCAGTCGCATAATACGTCACCTGAATATCGTCAAGGCCAAACCTATGCCTAATCTATGCCTATCCTGAAGCTTGAAGGAGCACGAGGAATGTAGAAGCCGGAGCGAGTTCTTGATGAGTGTCGAATTTCGGCTGGATAATAAATAGTGTTGGGCCAAAAAAAATAATTAAATCAATCCCGAAAAAGGAAAGAGAGAAAGAGGAAAGAGTACTGTAAATCACTACTCAATTTTGGCTACCACAGAAATGGGTGCTGGATTCAAACAAAACGACTATCACTGGATGCAGGTAACAATGTTCTTTTGCAAAACAATGTGAAAATACAATAAAAATAATCCAGTTGATTTTAAAATCTTATTTGAATGTTCTTGTCAAAAACATAGAAAAGATATTGTAACCAAACTCCAATGAGCTGTTACTTCTGGATGGAAGTAAGATAAGGTGTCATTGAGAGGGCTCTTTTTAGCCAGTCTCCAAGTGCATGACCATGCCCAATTTTATTTTGGCTGTGGATAATGGAAGTTCAGTTACAATATTTTTTCCATGGTTTTGACAAAAACATTCAAATAAAATTTTGAAATAAACTGGATTATTTTTACTGTATTTTTACATTGTTTTGCAAAGGAACATTGTTCCCTGCATCCAGTGTATATGCGTAAGGGCCCGTTCGGCAGACCCGCTCTGACCGAGACCTACCTGCAAAATTAAGCCCATCCTCTGGTGTCACAGGATCCAAAATTTTGAAAAAAAAAATCAAAAAAGGGTGCAGAACAGGGCCTAATATTTCGCTATTTGCTCTCGCTATTTGGCCTATTCCTAACCTAACCTAATCGCTGTCCAGACGGGAAGCACGACTGACGTTGAAGCTGATTTGTCAGGCTTCGGTGTCTATACGACATTAACGATGAACAGCGAGCACTCATTGAACAACCTGCCCCGATTATGGTACCTATTGTTATGAACTTCAGGTTGACCTAGTAATTTAAAAGCCTCCAGGAAATAAAACGAAACTATCACAGTTGGGCTAGGTTCATACAAAATCGCATGTTGTACAACAAGATTGGATGCAGCTTTACTCGTCAGGTACGTATCCCCGTTTATCTCCAGACTCCAAAGAAGTCTTGTAGAATCCTTTCCGATCCCAGTACCTCGTCAGGCTCACATCAACATCCTTCTGCTTCATTCTTTCATTCGTCAATACTGCCGCCCTGATAAACAACGTCCCATCGACCAACTCAGCACCCGGTAATTCCGTGCTCTTGAGGTCTTCTTGTCCCGCAGTCCTCGTCCCGTACAGCTCAGCGAAATGGATAAGTGCGCGCAACGTCTTTGCAAGGTGTTCATCGGGACAGACAAGCGCCTCTTGAATTAGCTGGAACCAGGGATTCGGGCTGCTGGCTTTCGGAGAGTCTGCTGTTGGAAGTGCATCTTTGTGTGGAGCCTGAAACGGGACGACAGGGCCAGGGTTCGTGGAGACTTCCTTGAAGAATCCTGCGATATCGAATCCTGGCCTTCCGCGGCCAATCCACCATGTCAGGCAGACAGCGAGATAACTGCGGAGGAAGACTTCTTGGGATGCTGGTTTGAGGATTTCGATAAACTGATAGAGGAAAATAGCCGACGTAACAAAGTGGACACTGCGTTTGGAACATCTATAGTTCAACTGGACAAAGGGACGTCGCGGGTTACTTACTAGAAGAAATCATTGTTGAATTCGCGGTCCTTGGACCACCCTCCCACAGCATACATCACAGTATTCGCATACACTAATTCCTCGATCTTTCGCTCGCCCTCCTGGGAATCATTCTGGTCGAACGTCCACATTTGTGCATACTTGATTATCACGTCGCCATACTTGTCCGTGATATTTGAGTAGACGACGGTGTAATCATCAGCGGCTGGAATTGCGTCAAAACGGGCGTCCTTCAGGATTCTTGCGAGAATTGTCAGTGCGTGGACGTTGTTCTTTGGCGCATGTACAGAACTTCCCCCTAAACCGTGGAGACGCGTTGTGAGGGATGCAACAGGCGCTTGACTTGCAGCGGTCCAGAATGAGACAGGGATGACGGCGGACGAGCTTTTTAAATGCACGGCGGTCCATGCAAGACCTTTGCGAACATGTTAGGATGAAATCTCGGAACGTTTAGATACCGTGCTCTTGCCTTCAACCACCAATCCAGGTACATTGAATTCAAGGCCGTGCCCAACTTCGATCATGCTGTGGACTATCCCGTCCATTAACCTGTTAAGCATCTCTGGCTGTTCATCCCCTTTGTTTCCAGAGATGAAATTAGCTTTCTCTGAAAAAACATAATCTTCCACGGCGCTCGTAACACCCTGCTTCTTCACAACTTCCTTGAAAAAGTCGATATATGCACTATAATATCTACGATCGTCCAAAACTTATCAGTCCTTTGAACCGTGCGCTACGAAGTCAAGGCTTACTCGTCATCCCCAAGATGTTGTTTAAAGTTCTCAGGCGTAATCTTCTCGGGCGAACTGAACCTGGGCAGCAAATACGCACAGCTCCGTTCGTATCCGGCTTGAATAATCTCGGTGTCGGCTCCCAACGCCCATAATGCAAGGGCAGAGTGCTTCGTATGACTTAAAACGCTTCTTTTAGCATCCACGAGTAAAAAGTCTAGGTATATTTACTTGTGTGGACGATAATCACGCATGAAGAACACATGCCATCTCTTGTGACTGTCCTTGATAATGCTCTGAAGTTTGGCCGTTGACTCGGGTGTGATTCCTGGCCACGTCCTCGGCGTCAGCTTCGAGCGAGAGGAAGAAGGAGCAGGGAAAAAGTTTTCTATCGCCATTCTTGTGTTCTAGATGAAAGACCCTGAGCACTGTTTATATATGTCGCAGCCTCTGTGGAAATTCTGAGACAGGAAGCATGCTCGGTACCTGACGTGGGACCGTTACCTAGAACGGAGTTAAGCCTTATATTGTCGAAGAAACTATCAACAGATATCGGTCTTACCCGATGCTCAAAAGCTCTGTGTGCGTGGAATTTATGTCGAGACATCTGATGGTCTGTGGAATCCGATCGACCATTATAGTCAAGGAGAAATTCCCTATACGACACTCCTCCCATCTATGCTCTCATGCAATCCGAACGTCGTCATGTTTACTGGTCAACCATCTCCATCAATCCTATATATAGCACTGCACTTCTCAGTGGAATTGGATCACTTTTATCGAGAATTTTTCCTCACAGCCAGATATAGAATTGTTTTTTATCGTTTCTGACGAGACAAAGGATATGTGGCGCAAACATTAGTGTGGCCAATAATTACACACGAATGAAAAGACTACTCTCCTGACCATCCATTAATAATGTCTTGAAGGTCAGATGTTGACTCAATGTGATTCCTGACCATTTCAGCGATAGTTAGCTTTGAGCGAGGGCAAAAGAGGTGTTCTATCGCCGTAGTTTTGGGTCCTATCAGTACTAGTTTTTCCTGTCAAGGCATCTTCTGACTGTCGCAGCATCTCACGAGTTGTAAAATCCAGCAAATGAAGTATGGTTCACACAAGTGAGCGTGTGGATGATCATGATGTTCGCCTAAAATGTACTGGTGCATTGAGTGACCCGTCAAGAAGCTGATTTCATCGGCACTTAGCGGTGCCGGCAGCACATTTGCAATAACGCATAAAAAACTATGTATGATATGTAGTTTATCATCCCACGTGGAGCAAATGCATTTGGTGTTGGAGACGTATCCTGAGAACAAGATCTAGCAGAGGAAAAACATGTAGTTAAGAGGTGGAAATTCCTCTTAGATGTTACAACTCCGTTCTCATGCACCTCAAAACTGTTCACAAAGTTTGATGGTTGAATGTGCCGTGCCACACTTCCCCTGGTCAAAACTGCGCTAATTCTATGCGAGCATTTTCTGAAAAGGCTCCAAGTATGTCTGAAGAGTAGACACATCCAATTTATTGGATCGGAGTTAGTTCTTGTTTATTGAGAAACCTAGAACCACGGAAAGACTCCTTTCACCACTTGTGTTTCTATGATGACACACATTTTCATTATCCCCGTGGAAATAGCCGTGTTGCGGCTAACCCAGATCGAAGCTGCACAAATTCATTCCAGGTGATTCACGGAGGCGGAGGAACTGTCCAGGCAAACCTCTGCAATCCATGTGAAGCTAGTGAATTGCCAGGTGCCGAATATGGGATTTCCTTATTTGAGGAAGACTTCTGTTTCAGACAATGAGAAGTTATGTAGGATCAGGAGTATGAGTCCATCTCCAATGTTTAATATAGGACACACAAAACATTCTCTCGAAATTTTAAATAAGTCATTCTCCTCCTTTTATATCAATCATCCGCTGATTGATGTCTGTTCAGAATGGTGCGTGTCAGTGTGTACCGTATGGACAGCTTTCCCAAAATGGAGGCTCTCCGTGATGTGGACTGTGAGTAATATTGGTCACTTCTCACAAGGGGTTGGTATGATGACAAAACTAGGACTGCCTTCAAGGAAGATATCTCACACCGGCGTGCGTGCTTCGTTAAATAGAGGGTTTCCATCCATAACCCTCCCCTCATCGCCGTCTAGAGTTTATTATGTGTACAGCTTCTGTGAAATAACACAATCAGAAAAAGGATCAATCCATCCGTGATCGTGATTAATCATTGTCCGGTGGGAATTTTCGAGGAAGGTCGCAATCACCGTCATTCACGGCTGACCATGCAATGACAACTATATATGAAAGGAGACTGTTCTCATGAATCACGATTGTGTTTTCCCGCGAATTTTGGGAGTGATTCCAGCTGTACTCCAGTGCCTCAAACGCAAGGCAAAGCCCATCTTGATAACTACAATGACAGTTGAGACGGGGTCCCACAAAAAGAGCGACATCATCCATGACTCTTATGTCGTTATCGCGAATGCAAAAAAGCGAGGCCTTTATATATCAGGGCGAACGGAACACAAGGTCAAAAATCGTCATTTGTCACTTCAATTGTGGTTCTAATGTAAGTCCGAACCCACCCTCCACCAACCACGCCGATGAACCTGGTATACAGACACCACACGAACTTCTGCGAAAGAAAAACATATATGTAACAAAATACTACACACAGACGGCATAGTACAAATGCCATCTTACATAAGACCCCGCCTCACAGCTCAACATTGTAGCTTGTCGGCATTCAACATCACCAGCATCTGAACAAGTCCGAGCGAACATATCAACATCACGATATAAATTTAATCATCC
>QLOM01004169.1:141-12268 GCA_003313785.1 Termitomyces sp. MG148 | reverse complement strand
CGAACCCCAACACCAGCCGGAGGTTTCCCCACAATCCACCTCTCTACACCACCATGGTTCAATCTACGTCCTGAACAAAGAGCTCACTTTGATACCTACCCTGAACCGAAGCTCTGGATCCGCAGCTGGCAGGGCAGCAAGATGGATGATTTGGTAGCAAAAAGCGAGAGTCTAAAAGCGCTGATTATGGAAATGACTGGCGAACGGGCTAAACTCTCTTCCCCTCAGCAGGAGAAACCCCTCGCAACATCGGCTAGGTACGAAAGACAAAAGCCCCCATACCATTTCCTAATCTCCAACATATCGGAACGTGCCTATGTGATTATGATCAACAACCCCATTATTTCCACAACGGAAACGACTGCCTTTTTTGTACCATACTCACCGGTAGTTCCACGCTTCCTGTGCACAGTAGAAGGCTTCACGCTAAGCATAAAGGACGCTACATCCATCAGGGAATCAGAGGAAGAAGTCGCACGTATCATCAGGGACACGCTACTGGGAGATGACTCTTTCGCGGCGTTACTAAAGAGCAAACTTATAGGAGACGAAACATCTCAGCACAATCTGGAACCAGCAAACGCGATCATATCCACCATTGATGTAACATACTCCAAACCCGAAGTATTAATTAACCCCCCAAAGAAGCCGATCATACGGAAACCGCTCTGGAACCTATACCTTAGGAATCACCCACCAATCACCTGGCCGAACTACTTCGTCTTACTTCAAAGCCTAAAAAACATCACCTTTGCAGATATGGACTATGGATGTGCGTCCCTAGTAGCGGAAGACCGCCGACTCCACTGTTTTAATTGCAAAGGCGCAGACCACGAGCACTTCAATTGCGCATACTCTACTCTTGAAGGATGGCGAGCGAACGAGCACAAGGAAATCGAGGAAACAGCAGAATTCGCTCAGCCCAACAAATACTCTAAAGAACCACGTGGCAAAAGACGTCGAGGCCCCCCCAGAGGAGGAAGCAGAGGATCAGGAGGAAGATTCTTTAGCTATAACAAAAATAAATACGACCGCCGCTAAAAACACTAGCAGTATACATGTAAATACCCCACATACGCAAAAAATAAAACAATCTGTTCCTCCAAACGAGCCTGGAAACCAGGATGAATTTACTGCATTTACGAATGACAGGTAATCTTGGTTAGGCTCCCTGGCCGGGATAGGTAAACACTTGGACGGCATCGTGTTCACGAGGGTATTGCCGGTGGTAGCAGCCCTACCTAAGTTTTCGGAAGATTTCGTTGACATTACCCAAAACAACCAACCTGACACTACAAACATACAAACACAACATAGGGATATTTTTTACGGCAACGGTTTCCTCCCCGCCCAGGCAGGAGAGGCCCATGGCCCCACCATCGACCAAGGCCCCAATGACGGCCTGGGAGGGATCGGCGATGGAGCGCGGCTTACCCAAACGCAAATACAAGCAGACGCAGCTGGAGAGTGTATAGGCGTAACGGGTTCTTTCAGGGGGGCGCCTACTCCACAAACCTTGAGAGGTAGAGGCAGAAATAGAAAAGGCGCTTTAACTTTTGCCTCGATAAACATCAAAGGTGGCGGGTCGCAATCGACGCGCCAGAAATGGTACAACATCCGTCAATTAATGAGAGAAGAAGATATCGATATACTCGCTATTCAAGAAACGCATCTAGACGAGGAAAACACACAGGAACTCAATACCTTATTTGAGCGACAGGTACATTTTGTATCAAGCCTAGACCCAAATAAACCAAATTCAAAAGGAGTAGCCATTGCACTTAGCAAGAAATCTACTAGATGGATGGAAATAAGACACAGAGTCCTGATGCCCGGAAGAGCACACATAGTTGAGCTACCATGGTATAACGAACAAATAATAAGTATTCTTAACGTATATGCCCCCAATAACCCGGGGAAAAACAAAAAATTCTGGAAGTTTTTGAAGGAATCTTGGACCACAAGACCACGAATACTAAATCCAAATATAATTTTGGGTGATATGAACCTGGTGGAAGAAGCAGTGGACCGCCTACTGGCGCATGAAGACCCCCCAGAAGCAGTGAACGCACTCCAGGCACTAAAATCGCACCTTGATATGGCGGACGGATGGCGAAGGGAAAATCCTACAATGCTAAATTTTTCCTTTCAAATGCAAAATAGGCCAATACAATCGAGAATAGACCGTATATATATAACGGAAGATCTTATTCCCTTCAGTTGGAACTGGCAAATAACGAGAACAGCGATTAACACAGACCATGCTATGGTGCAGGCAACGATAATACACCCAAAACAACCACAAGTGGGGAAAGGCAGATATGCTATGCCGGCACTACTGATCAAAGATAGTAAATTAATGAAAAGACTAGTGACACTTGGAAAAGAATACTTAACAGACCTCAAAAGCTGTGAAAGAGTGAGAACACATAACCACAACCCACAGACTGTTCACAGAGATTTTAAAATACGGATATTAAAGGAAATACGAGAACACTCAAGGACCTTGAAACCAAAAATCCTAAAAGAAATCAGCGCATTGACGAAGGACAGGCTGAAAACACTAAATGATCCTGTGATGAGCGAGGATACAAAACGAGAGGAGGCAGCCATAATCGACGAGAGGATACAAAGCCTAGAGATGATCCGCTTTGCGAGAGCCAGAGACACAGTAGCCGCAAATGCGTATGTACATGGGGAGACAATATCAAAGCAGTGGATCAATTTAAACAAAGAAAATGCAACGAGGGAAGTAATAACGGCACTGAGACGCCCTCCCCCTCTCAGAGATAAACTGGAAAGGAAATCTAGCAAAATGACCAAGATTGCAAGGAAATACTACCAAGACCTTCAAAAAGATGGGCTCACACTTAGCAAAGCGGCATGAGTAACAAGCACAACAGAAATCCTATCACACTTGAGAAAACAAGCTACAACAGCACAAAAACGCAGTCTTGAAAAAGAAATCACAAGAGAAGAGGTCCAAGACGCAATACGTTCAATGAAAAGCGGAAGAGCCGCAGGTCTCAATGGGATTGCCCACGAACTATGGCACACTCTGGTGAACTCGTATGATGAAACGGCCGAAGGGGAGAAAACAGGCGTAGACATAGCTACTGCACTGACCATAGTCTTTAACGACATACAAAAACATGGAATGGAAGTAGGAACTGGCGTTGCAGAAGGATGGCTATGCCCTCTGTATAAAAAAGGCGACAAAACTGATATAGGGAACTACAGACCAATCACAGTCCTAAATACGGACTATAAGATATTCACAAAGGCCCTAGCTACAAAGCTAAGCAACGTCGCCCAAGAACTCATACATAGTGACCAAGCAGGTTTTATGTCTGGGTGCAAAATAGAAGACCAAACCGAATTAGCCCAACTAACTATAGAGTGGTGTAAGAGAACAGGAACAGATGGGATGATTGTATGTCTCGACCAAGAAAAAGCATATGACCGGATTCTCCACTCTTTCCTTTGGGCCTCACTAGAAAAGTTTGGGATCCCAGAGACCTTCATAAAAACAATAAAAGCACTCTATGCAGATGCGCACACAAAAGTCATTTTAAACGGAGAAGTAAGCGACAGTTTTAAGGTGACAAGGGGAGTGAGGCAGGGAGACCCCCTCTCATGCATGCTGTTTAATCTGGCAATTGAGTCACTCGCTCAATTAATAAGAGACACAACCTTAGAAGGCATCACCCTAGGAGATGACATGGAGAGACTAATTACTACACTTTTTGCAGACGACACAACAGTTTATTTAAGCAAGAACGATAGCTTCCATGACCTCGAGGAAGTCCTAAAGAAATGGTGCGGGGCTTCAGGAGCCAAATTTAATAAAAAACAGTCATCGTACCAGTGGGTACAGAAGAATACAGATACTCTCTAGTAACAACGCGTATATCTCGCCAAGGAGACCAAATAATCCCAGAAGATATAAAAATTGCAGGCGAAGGGGAGGCCACCCGCCTCCTGGGTGCTTTCATAGGAAACAGCATAGATAATGCGAGCGTATGGACCCCTACGCTAGAAGCCGTAATCAGAGACTTAAAAAGATGGAAGAGAGGAAAACCAACTCTAGAAGGCCGACGGCTAATCATAAACATGGTTGTTGGCGGAAGAACGCAGTACAGGACCCATGTACAAGGGATGCCGAAACAAATAGAAGACACCCTAGTAAAAATGGTGAAGGATTTTCTCTGGGGAAATACATCAACACCTATGATAAGCATGGATACATTGAGACTGCCTTTCGAGCAAGGGGGCCGAAAAGTCCTAGACTTAAGAGTGAGAAATGAAGCAATCGAAATAATGAAAGCGCAACGCTACCTTAAGATAGACGATGAGAGACCTAAATGGGCCTACATAGCAGATAAAATAATAAACGAAAAAATCATAAAAAAACCAGAAGGAGAGAAAAACTTTATAATAAACCCCTTCATACAAGACACAAAAATAGATACAAGAACAGGAGAAAACGGGCTACCAACGACACTGCAGAGGATGATAAGGATGGCAAAAAAACATAAAGTTTCGTTCGCACCACTTACAGTGAGCACAGAACTAAAAAACAGCATGCCGATATGGCTGCATAAAGGAATCAGGAAGGTTAAAGGCCAGAAGCAGAACTCAAAAATAACGAGATGCCTAAGAGATAACCACAATATATCGATAGTAGGGGAAATGAAAGCCTTCGGGGACCATCTCGCAACAGCAGGCGGTAACCACAAGGCAAGAAAGAACTGTGCGTGTACAAAATGTAAAGAGATGAGACAGAAGGGCTGCAGCAACCCACATAAGTGCAGCCGGATAGCCAGGCTATACCTAACCAGACTACATAAAAAGTGGAACCCAAACACCCCAGAAGAGACTAGGATGATGATGACGCCCAAAAGTTGCTTAGTACTGTCAAGGGTAAACGGTACCTAGCTACTGTGGAAGGTAATGCGTTGGGCGGTCGCTAGTTGAGAGGGAGTCCGGGCAGGGTCCCAGAGACTTAGTTTGTTTAAGGAAAATTTAGTAAAGGAAGAAAGGTGCTTAGCGATCTAAGCCGTGTCGCCTGCGAGGCGCTAGGGTGCCAATAGTCGGCAAGGACTTGGCGACGTAACGTAGTCGAAGTGTGCTCGTATAGCACCTAGACAGTCGGCAAGACTGGTGAAGAAGCGGCAAGCTTAGCGTAGTCGGTAAAGATAGTATGTCCCTTGGCGACTTTTGAGGAACTTAGTGAGTGCAAGTTGTGATCTGAACTGTGGGGATAGAATTCGATGCTCCTAAGACAAAATATGTACAGTATTTATAGGCGCTAAGTCGCCGTGTTAATTAAACTATAAGTCGCTAAGTAACAAAATGGGGAATGGATTATGACAAGAAGAATAGAATGTGAAATAGCTAACCCGTGGCGTCTATCAGTCGGCAAGCGCTAAGTTACCAAGTGAGCACTGAAAGCAGTCAAATAAACAGTGACTATCCTGGGGTCTGAAACAATCAAGGGGGCTGGCGTCGCCAAAGTCGCTAAGCGTTGGTAAAGGTAAGCGTCGCTAACCGCCAGGCACCGGGGCTGAAGAAGTGGCGACCTGCTGATAGCCGTCGGCAAGTCGTTAAACGCTTAATCTTATAAGTCGCCGGCTATCTTTGATCGGTGACCTGTTATCGAGCCCGAGGTCATGTGTGTGTCAGTCAGGTGAGCGAGTCCCATGGTCTGGTAGTCCCGTGTGCTAAACATCCCGTGGTCGCCTAGTCATGTGTCGTTCGCGTTGCGCCTGGTCGCCTGAGTGAGCCGCCAAACTGTTATCAACAAAAGTCGCTAATTATAGCTTTGCTGCGCTGAGCCCAGCCCAGGTCTTATCATCTCCTCCCAACTGAAAAATTGACTGTCCTCAGTCAACCTCGATATCACGTGTTGTTACCTGGTCCGTGCGCCTAATCCCTGTCCTTAAAAGGTCTGGCGACCATAAACGTAACTTCATTGAAATCCCCTGTAAGCAGGCGATTTCCGGCATCCTCGGTTATCAGTCAATTTCCCGTACCCATGTCCTCTGCCCCTGCCGCTACCGATGCCAGCGCCCGTGCGCTGACCTTCATCTTCGACACATCGCTATTCTTGGCACGGCACCTTGGCGAGGGTGCCAGCGCTTCTCGAGAGCTGGTGATAGGAATGCTGCGGCTGCTGGAGCGGTGGGAGGGTCATAGGTCGTCTGGGGTGGCATGGGAGGATGAGGAGGTGTTGCGGGCGTGGTGTGTTGCCCGTGCTGCCGAGCACGAGGGCGCTGCGTGGCTGGCGCCTTTCGAGGTTTTACTGGTATGTGTTGTTAGCGACTTTTCCTCAACTTTTAGCTGACCATTTAGCGACCTCCCCCCGCCGCCGTCCCCTCTCTTGACGATGAGTTGGCCGCAATCCTGGGTGGGGCTTCTTCTTCCCGTCCTGTCGCTAGCGCTCCCGTGGCCTCGACCTCGTGGCTGGCGCCTCCTTCCACGGGTCCCAGCCAGCCGGCTGAGGCCACCCGCGCTACGGTGGGTCGGGCGCCACGTCATGCTTGCCAGGTAGGACGTGTAGCCGCTGGCAACGAGAGCCCAGCGCCAGCGGCTCCTATGATGGGCTCCCCAAGCTCTTCTCCTCGCAAGGTACGTGTGCCTTCTTCAGTTGCGTTGCCGCCAGTTGCTAACCGCAATTCTTCTAGTCCCGCAAGTCGGCAAGGGTAGCGCCCCTATACGAGGTGAGTCCTTCCCTTTTGGTACCTAGTTCTTAGCGACTGATTGACTTTGCAGGCGCCTACCCAAACCACTTTTACCAATGCGGAGTTGAGGGACTTGCTGGCAACCCGGCGCTTGGAGGTTGTGGTGGATACTGGAATGGAGGCGGGTGTAGTGATCGAAGGCGCGAAGGGTAAGAAGACCGTAGCGCCTGGCCAACGCCAGGCATACAAAAATTCCAAGGGCGCGGTAAGTGATTCTGGTTCCTTTAGCGACTGCTCTGACCTGATTGGTTTTAGTGCGATAAGTGCTGGGCCGACAACGACCCCGAAGCCTGCTGGTTCCCGACTGGCGTCCTACCGTGCTACCGCTGCGACGCCCTCAAGAGGGCATGTACTTACGGTGGCCTCAAGTCTCGGGAGCACGGCAAGGAAGATCCGATCGTCAAGCGCATGTTTGAACGGTCGGTACGGGTTAGGCGGGCGAGGGAGTTCGTGGCAAGGGAGCGGGCGTTGGTGGAGGCTGGCGGTGTCGCTAGCATTTCTGGAGAGAGTCTGGCGCTTCCGACTCGTCAGGGTGAGGAGCCTTTGCCGACCCCTTGGGAAGGAATTTTGCAGTCGACCGCTCGCTGGCCTCCACTGAGGGGCAGGACGTCCAAGGGGAAGGGGAAGGCCGTAGCGCGAGAGGGGTCGGTAGAGTCGGTAGGCGGGCGGTCGGTCGGCAAGAGGGCGGGTTCCCCTCTGAGTCCTGCCAGGGAGGCCAAGCGCCTCTTCGTTGGGATGGCCTCAGACGGTAAGCTTTCTGTTTTCTTCTGTGCTTATTTAGCGACTTCCGTTTAGCAGAGATGGACTTTGAGCCTCTCCCAGGGCAACGGCCTTCTCCCGTGGCGGGGCCTAGCGGCATCCGGTAAGTAATCGTTAACTGCTTATGAAGTTAGCGCCTGATCCGTTTTTGTTAGTCGGTCGCTTTCTCCTTCCGTTACTGGTGACCTGGCCGAGATTGCTGTTAGGCTGGCGGAGACCCAGCCTCCCCGCGTTGGCGACTTGGATGAAGAGGTGGAGGGAGAGGAGGCAGGAGAGGAGGAGGTAAGACTCCTCTCCAGGCGTTGGGTGTCGCTAACCAACTATCGTTCTCAGTTGGCGGCCGCTCGCGAAATGTCCTCTGGCGACGACGACTTCGAGCAGGAGGAACGTCCCGCCCCTGTTGCTAGGGTGGATCCTCGATGGACACCCCTTCCCGCCTCTAGAGTGATCGGTGGCGACTTCGAGTGGCTGGGTGAAGAACTCCTTTACCCCGTTACTGGTATGAGGTCGCCAGAGGAGCTGGTGAGGTTCATGGAGCGTGCCGCCGGTATGGAGTCGGTGATGGCGTGGGAGGTGCGGGCTGTCAATAACGAGATGGCAGGGTTGAGGATGCGGAGGAGGACGCTGGGGCGCAGTGTCGCCATCTTGAGGCGCTACCAGCAGGATTGCGAGGAGGCGCTGGCTTGGCAGGAGAGGAACAATGTCCAAGCCGAGGACCTCTTCCCGCTCCCGCCCTTCTCCTTCCCCGCCGACCGTGATCAGGCCTAGTCGCTAGCGCCTGTAAATATTTTTGAACTTTTTAGTATTGTTGCACGTAGCCGGACTTGTAGTAGGAAAAAAAATGTATCATAAACGATTTTTGGACTAGCCATTTTGTGTGAAGTAAGAAATCAGTAGTAAGAAAGTCTGTGTGTATAGTAAGGGAACGTAGACTGGAAGGACTTGTGAAAGAAAAGACTTAGCAAAGTGGTGTTTTTTTTAGCGACTTGAACTCTTAAGGGAACGCTCAGTAGATCATCATGGCGGAAAACCCTTGTGTAAGAGTTGTGCAAGGCGCCAGGCGCCTATAGGGTGCTAGCGCTGCGTCTTGTGGTATGTAAAGAAAGTCTGTGTAGTAATATAATCTTTAAGAAAGACAAAGACAAATTGTAAGTAAGAAAGGCTTAGCGAGGGTGTTAGCGACTACAAGTCGTCTTCTTCTGGCTGTGGTAAGTCGTCATCATCTAAAAGGTCGGTTTCTTCGAGTTCCCTGAGTTTGGTAGTATCAATGTCTAGCGCCTCCAGTGGTAAGGGTATTTGTTCATGCGCTAAGTAGGGAAGGAGGCGGAAGGCGGCAACCGGTCTGTGCAGTACCGACCCATCTAATTCACAAAGCACGTAAGCTCCTCCTCGGTTGCGAGCGATAACTACCAATGGTCCTAAGTAACGTGAGCGCATCTTCTTGTTGTGGGTGGTCTCAATCTTGGAGTTCCTCATGAGCACTAGCGACCCACGACTGAAGTTGTAGTCCTTGATGGTGGCGCTATGATCGGTTTCAAACCTGAGGGCGGCTTGGCGCCGGGCGCTAAAGACAGTTTCGTGTAAGCGCGCTAAGTCTTCACTGCGTCTTTGAAGGTCGATAGCTCTTCTGGTGATCAGGTCGGTAGTGGACAAGATGGAGTTGGGCGCGGGTTGAAGGTAGGTCGCCTCCACAATGTCGGCAGGGAGCAAGGGGTGGGTGCCAGTGGCTGCATAATAAGGTGAGCACCCCATGTGTTTGCGTATAGTTACCCTTTCCAACCAAAAGACTGAATAGGTCGCTTCGCTCCATCTGGACTCGTCACCATCTACCGCCTTGAAGAGAGCTTGGCGCACGTCAAAGTGAGGTTGCTCCACCAGGCCATTAGCGCGTTTGTTGTAACCGGAGATGCGAATGTGGTGTATATTGTACTTTTTGGCGAGGTAGGTTAATACCTTAATGATGGGGGCACCATTGTCGGTAACTATCTCTCTTAGCGCACCCCAGCGGCAAATAACGTCTTCAAATAACCACTTAGCTATGGCGTCGGTGTTTTCCCTCTGTAACATCCTGAACTCGGGCCAGTGTACAAGCGAGCAGCGACCTTGTATGATATACTTGTAGCGACCTGATTTGGGCATGTGCATGGTGTTGATATAAATCTTGCTGAAGAGAGGCGCTGGCATAGCGACCGTCGGTGGAATGAGTAGTTGGCGCGTCTGTTGAATCTGGCACAAATGACAAGTCTTGACGTACCAAGCGACGTCAGCTCTGACGTGGGGCCACCAGAAGCGTTCTAGCAGGATAGCCCGTGTAGCATAAAGTCCCCTGTGGCCTAAGTCGTCATGCATAGCGCGTAGGATCTTGAGTCGGTCGCTAGGCTGTACCACTAATTTGTGAGCACCATCCTTGTTGCGTCGCCAAAGTCGATTGTCGCTTGCAAAGAAGTTGGTGGCGTATCGTATGAAGGTGGCATATTCATCGTCGCTAAGATGGTCAGGGCGCTTAAGGGTGTCCAACCAAACTTTAATGGTGTCTAGGCGGTTGTTGTCTGCTTGGGCTTTAGCGCTCCTGGGTACTGAGTCGTAGGTGAGGTCGGTACTGTTTTCTCGTAGGGGTTTGGGTTCTTCAACGCATCGGATGGTTGGCGACTGTCACGACCCACCCCCGGGCCTGAGCCCCGGGCCCGGGACCACACCACACACCCCGGCAAACACCCCTCGCACGACCTCGACTCGGGACGAACTCCACGAACACCCAATACGGCCATCACGTCATACCCCAGTCGACCCTGACGTTCCCCTGGGCACCCCACGGACACTACCGACGACCCCCAGGGATCCCCGGCGTGACAGCACGGCGACCCACACAACACCCGGCGCATCACGCATCACTCGACGCATCACGCCTGATCGCTTCATGCCACGCATCACGCTGCGCATCATGCATCGCCCTGCGCATCAACCCCCACATCATGCATCGCCCTGCGCATCAACCCATGCATCATGCTTTGTCCCACATCAACTCCTGCATCATGCCTCGCCGCATCCTCTCGTCGTGCCATGTCCTCCCTCGCGCGGCGCCACTGCGACTCCCAAAGCAACGGCGCCACTCCCATCCGACACCCGCGTTTTTCCTTTGTCCTCCTAGGTGCTCCGGGACACCACCAGAGCCCCGGAGCAGCCCCAGACCCAGAACCGGGACCCCGGACCTGCCTCGTCGCGTAGTCAGTATATAAGCCCCCCCGTAGCACTAAGTACGGTAGTCTTGATATTGCCCATACTCTCCGGTTTTCCTCTCGTATCGCTCCGGCCTCGTAACTTCGCCTCGTACTCGTCTCCTCTCTATCGTCTCGTACTCGTCTCCACTTCTATAGTCCGCATCCGTCTCTATTCTCTCGTCTCGTATCTGTCCATTGTCTCTATCTACTCTCTTAATTCCATCTCCTTTGCTCATTCGCCTCTTTCCTCCTTCCTCGTCTCTGCCTCAAGTTTCTCCTTTCCTTCTCTTCTCGTATTCCGGTCTCTTATCTTCTCTGGTCCGCATTCTCCACTCTTCCAAGTTCGGTCCCGCACCTGTCAAACTCTAAGTTGCTTATTCGCCTATCAGCCCCTTGATTTCCCCAGATAGTTCGCCGCCGGCACGCCACTCATCGCGCCGTCTAAACCAAACTTCCCCCAGTAGAACCTTCCCGTCCGGCGCTCGCCCCTTGCTCGCGCCAACCAGGGGACACTTCGTCTGATCTCCCCACGCCCCCGGCGCACGTCACCTCCTCCCGGCGCCTACCTCCGGTCCTCTCTGAGCCCCGGCGTGTCCGTAGCTGTCCGAGTCCGCTTGGTAAGGCCTCGCCCAGAATTGCTGAGCCCTCGGGTCAGCGGAACCTGACATAATATCAAGACTCAACCTTACCCCGTTCTCAAATGGCTACGTACACTCACACCTACCAAACTCCTGTCTACCACGTTGACGCCTACGGGCGACCCATACCCGAAAACTCCTACCACCCCCACACTCCTCAGCCTATCTACCCCCCTTTACCCATCGAGCAATATCTTTCGCACCCACCCCGCTTCTGGAGAGCGGATCAAAGCGGCGTATCCTATGTCCACCCTAGCCAGCTAATGACCCACGAATGGCGGTCCGGTCCCATGTATGCACCCTCGGGGAACCATTCACACGTCCTCCCCGGGGGGCTACCGGAGACACCTCCCGTCGGCTGGGTAGCCACCGCCGCCCCAAGCGCCGCCCCCCTCGTCCAAAGCACTCATTACTCCTACGCCCCACCCACCCAGATTCCTATCGAACGCTCCGAGGCACCCCCTCCACCCCGACCCTTGTTTCCCCCGCCACGGACACCTTCCACCCCGCTAGGGCAACGACGCGCCGAGGCCTACGTCCAACAACGTGACGAAATCCTCCGCGCCCTCCGCATCACCCCCGCGGAATTCGCCAGGCGCACTCGGGCCCTCCTCGTCAGCCTGGGACAACACGACCTCACGGTGATAGGGACAGCCCGGCACTGAGGGCGGAAAGAGCAAAAGTATCCCAAATGAGGCCGCCGCCCTTCAGCGGGACCGACAGGACCCAAAGACGGGATAGGTTGGGAACGGACCAAAAAACGGTACGG
>QLOM01004157.1:0-21131 GCA_003313785.1 Termitomyces sp. MG148 | reverse complement strand
ATTTTTTGAACTTATTAAAACGCAGTTTCTGACTGATCAGACACATATGTTCTGTATTCTGTGGTAAGTCTTCTGACTCTGATGGAACAGGAAGTTGTTATCTCAGATTTGAACAACAATATGGACTCTAGTCCCTGCTCTGAGTCTAATGATGATTGTTGTAACAACACCTTTCCACCTCCTGAAGTAAATACAAACATGAATACAATAAACTCTAGTCAAACCACTAATGTACCTGGCTGTAATATGAATGAACCTCTGACTTTGCCTCAGGAGAAAACATTGATGGAAGCACAGAACTTAACTAACAAACGGGCTCATACTCAATACCAACAATTGGTTATTTCGCAGCAAGCGGAGTGCCACATCTGCTCGAGGTTACACAAATGATCCTGCTAAATGACACCCTTGAAAAGTCCTTGCTCAACCAATGATATGATAAAGCCATTGCACATCTCTTGACCAACAGTTTCATCACATCCAATGATAAAGACTGGACTTTTGCATCACCTTTCCAATTTGCACTTTTGCAAACCCAGAGAACACTGGCCAACTCACTGCCAGACTTCTACGCCTTCATTCAGCATTGTGTACAATTCCTTGACTACACCAAGCTTGGTCAGAGAGCCCATAAAGGCACTTGGCTGTTCTAAACTTTATGCTGGAGTTTGAGTCATTCTTGATCCTCAAACTCTAGGTACGTTTACTTACCTCTAATTATGTTGTCTTTACTCAATTAACATTTATTCTCAATCCTCAAACTTCAGATCAAATATATATTTAAAATCCTTCATATATTTGTACAAAAATCATTTGGTATTTACAAACAGCAAGACCAACAAAAGGTGGATTTCTGACCTTCTGTGATCAATGTCAAATGTTGAGTTGATTGAACCACTGCAGGATGAAACTATAGCTTACTAGATAAGTTTTTTATTCCACAATGCATCCCTGATAGTTTCAGGGTCGGCATCAGTTGCAGCAAAGGCTGGACAAACTATTGTTTGAGGTGCTACCGGTCAGAGTGTTATAAGTGTTTGTTTATTGACTTGTATTTGAAGATTGTGGGTTTCATCACTGTTCATCTGACCATTTTGAATAAAAAGATATTTGAGATAGCAATATCACACCCCCTGCATATTAAGCCTGAAGTTCACATCATAGAGTGTTTTGATTTGAAGTACTAAAACCGGTAAGTTTTGCTGCGAGGATGTTCTAGATGAAAGAGTCTAGTTTTGTGTTTTATCCATGTCAATCTACAGAGTTACATGTTGCCCTAGGTGTGATTAAAGATGATAAGAAAATAAGGTGCATACATTTGATTGGACTTAATGTCGAGGATCAAGAATCAAACCAAAGGGACTCTGAATGCATCAAATGGGCACAGTAATAGTTATATATATATGGAAGAAATTCATTGTTTCTCAAGATAAAGAGCAGGTCAGAAGGTGTTGACAAATTGCTCTAGATGTAGTCCAAGCTTGACAAATGTTGCATGACCAAACAGTATGGAAGACCAGAATAAACGTTCATTTGGTTCTGGAGACCTGCTTTGACTACAACAAGTACATTACAGCTATCCAGGAACTGCAGGTGAGGTAGTGTGATGATGCTATTATACATTTTGATAGGTCCTCATATACTAGATAGTGGTTGTGGTATGCAGTGAAACAGTACACAATTCTAGCATAGCACCTTTCTGTGGATGACTTTAATAATAAAGTTCTGTTTGCTCATAGTCAGCAGGTAACAACAAGCATCTCTAGATTGTTGTGCTAAAGGAAACCAAGGATCTTTTTTATTAACCTCTTTACTTTAATCAGTTTATGCCTTTTCAACAAAGCCTCTTCTGTAGAAAAATAACTTTTTTTTTTGATGGTATCACTGTAAACAGTTTTCAAAAACAACAACCTTTATGGGCCGGGATATTGCAGATAAACCACTTTTGTAAAGGAATTGGAACCTGTTGAAATATGAGATTTAAGCTTTCTTCATCCATCATTTTTTACAAGTGAACTTTACCTCAACTTCCACAACTCTTGTCAATGAAAGCTTTGATAGGATCAATGCTGCCTTTATTTAGATCATTTAGAAAGAAAAATCAGCCTATCAACTTCATATCACTTCTTTTTTTTTTTTTTTCAAAGAACACCTTTAATTAAGCTGATGTAAATATATATATTTTTTTTAAAAAATGCAAACATATGTTCACTGCAGCAGTTAAACTTGAGCTTGAATGCTGTCTTGTGCATAGGTCTTGCTATTCCCATGCTCTTGTAGGTGTCTGTTACCTCCATGTTCACTGTCTTGTTGTTTGGGTGTCCAGTGGACTTGTACTTTCTGTGCTGTTCAGAATGGTCCTTGTCTTGCTTTTTTTTTTTAGTTTTGCTTTTTTGTTTGTTTTTTTCAAATTTTCTAGAGAATTTGTTGTCTAGTCTCTTGTTTGATGACTTGGTTAGTACATGAAGCAGTTGAGCTCCTTTGTCATACAGAAATATTCCAGATTCTTGTGGTCTGTCTTGTCCAGTAGACTGAGCCCCTGCAATCAGTGGAACCTGACAAGTAGCACTCTCTATGACAATTTGAGTAATTAATAAAGGTTGTCCACGATGGATGTTGGAAACTTGACTCAATCTTTCTTCATTGATCCAGATGTGATAAGCAACAAGTGCTAGCACAGAAAACAATTGTGAGTCCTACTATTGAGTATGCTTTCAAGTGGCAATATTTGCTAACAAGGAGAGTGTAAAGATTGTGGTCCCATACATCCGAGGAGTTCTCAAAATGAATGATCCAGCTATTCTATGTTGAGTAACCCAAATTGTCATATAAGCCAGAACTAAACAAAGCCATTGATTATCAATGTATTAAGACTTTAAAAGCACACTGGTGCTGATAGCACAAATAGAGGGTATTACAATCAACCACCAATTTATTAATAAAGCAATGATATATAAAGCGTGTATGATGGGGTTCTTTCGGATGTACCTCTGAAAGGCTTTTGAAGACCAGTGACCGCTGTCAGCCACAGCTCACACTGGAGAGGAAATTTACGAGCTCAGCTGTGCAAGTAAGCGCAAAATGGCTTGTGAGGGTCTGTGCCATGGTTTGTTTCTTGATTATTATTCTGTTGCCTTCAAAGAAAGCATCTGCTTTGTGTGGTAGGCAAAACTCAAAGAAGTTGTTGTTGACTTTCACTGACAAGATGCTAGGTAGTTTTCTATTGTCTTGAAGTCTGACATCATCTGGTTGCGTGAGCTCTCCCAGTCTCAGTAGACCATAGAAACCTGTCAGGAGCAGCGCAACAAACAGGAGATCGTTGTGGTGAGTGGAGGTGGAGTATGCTTTGATGACTTGTTGTAGGTGTTCACGTGTGACTTTACAGCCTCAAACCTTACCAGTCTCAGTGCATTCATGTTTGGAGTGCTCACCATCGCATGACTTACAGGCATGCTTCCAATAACAGGTGTTGGTGTTGAACGGGAATTCTTTGGCTGTGTTCCAACGTTTGCAAATGATTGACTTACTTTTGGTTGTTGGCGTTGCCTGGCAAGTCAATTCTGTGGTCTTTTTGCTTCCATAATTGCATCCGTCAACGTTGAGTGTGGAATCTCTAATGTCTGCAAACTCATGGTAGTTGATGAGTAAGACTCTTGTCCCTCCTCCGCTTGCTCTAACTGCTTTGTCATAGGCAATGATTTTGCCATGCACAGACTCATGTTTGGCAGCAAAGAAGTTAAGGACATTGCTGATGTGGGATTGGAACTCATTGTCACGGTGTGGGAATGCAAATTGCATGGCCTTGGCATATACGTTGGCTGCAACCAGCCACTGCCCGCTAGTCTTGACCTTTCAAAGTGGAGCGCTGTAAAGAATGAGTTCATGGTGTTCGAGATGGCCTTTATTCTCTTTAAAAGCCCCCAAATGTCTGATTGAACTGTAGATCATGTTGAAGCAGGCTTCTTTTCCTCGGAGGAGCTTGTCCCATTCAGAGAAAGGGAAGTCTGAGGGGGGCAGAATGTGAGGTAAGGATTCTTCTCTTGATATTGCTGACATTTTGCATGTACAGTCTGAGTAATTTGCAACTGGCAGCACATTTTTAGATCTCCATTTGCTCTAGCAAGCTTTTCTTGCTCATACCAGGGTAAGCTCTTTTCACTGATCTTCCTTCGCTTGGCGTTGCGTTTGTGATCCTTGCTAAGAGAGCTGGAGGACTGGTCTTCACTGTCATAGTCGGATTCACCACTTGAGGGTCCAGGTTCATCACACAAGTCCTTCTGAACTGAGCTGACATACTCATCGGTGATCCTGTCAATGGACCTGGGGGACAAGGATCTACAACATTGTTCGTCTCTTCTGTCAATGGGTGGGGAACCGGATGTCTGCTCATCAACGGTTGACCTTCCTGGGTTCTCGATGTGCTCAGGTTGTTTGTCCTTCTGTGGTTTCTCAGTTGAGTTCGGTCCAGTGAATTCCTGGTGCGCTTGGCTGACATCTTGATGTGTTCCTCTTTGTCTGGCTCTAGCTTTCTTTTTGACCAATAAAGATATTTGCAAGTTGAGCTTTTTAATTAAGTTTATTCAATATAAATGCATTGAAAATAATTGTTGTGTCAATTTGATCAGTCACCAATAAAAACAAACTAGTAGTTCAATTGTTATCTAATGTTATTTCTTGCTCAAATATGAAAAGGCAATATCCTCACATTGACATCAATATCATAGAAGCATTTAAAGAATTATCTCTTCTTTGATCTCTTCTATCAAACAACTCTGATCCCTCCTTACTCTGTCCAGACTCCCTCCCTGCTCTGTTTGGATGCTTCTAGGGCTCCAGTTTGTCTAGAACATTCCTAGGTCTCAGCCACATCCATGTCGCAGCCATCCATAGTCTCAGACACATCTAGGTCTCAGCCACATCCATGATCCCTTGTTCCAGACCCCTTCTCTCTAATATCACTTCCACTTGACTCAGATCATTTCTACTTAACTTAGATCACTTCCACTTGATTCAGATCACTTCTATCTGACTCAAATCACTTCCACTTGACTTAGATCACTTCCACTGACTTGTCTTGTGGTTGCTAAGTCCCATGGTTGCCAAGTTTTGTGCTTGTATGTATTGCATCCTGAAGCCTGTGTTTGATTCTTGCTTGTGCAAAATAATAAATTGCTAAATACAGCACTGGTGCATGGAGCTCAGCCAGAGGCTTATCAGCTGACTGTTTAGATGGGGATAAGTCATTGACAATTGAGGAGTTGAAAAAGGCTACTACAAAGTCTAGAAGATCAGGATTGAGTGTAGTGATAATTGCAGCTGTTTTTGAGGATTCTTTGGAAGATGATGACAGTAGTGAAGGGGATGATGAGTATGTGCTTCCTTGCTACATAACTTATTTATGTTTTCTTGTTTCCTTCTATTGCTCTCACATTGATTTCTAATGTGCTTAATACTAGTGCTCTTCTAGCAATGATTTCCTTAGTGCTGGCAACTAGACTTGGCTTACCACTGCAGAAGCTCCCAAAGTCATTGAAAGTATCAGAGGTATTTGGGATTGGAAAACATGAGACATTGACTGTTTTGGACTGTGTAAAGGCTGTGATTGTATCTCCATGCACACAATAGCATTCAAAGTTGCAAGTTTTGGTTGTTTGCCCAAATCTACATGCCAATCTGATCCTGGGTCTTAATTTCTTGGAGAGAAATAATATTGAAATTCTTTCTAAAACAAGATCACTTATTGCCAAAACAAGTGGTTTTAATTTATTACACCCACCTGATCCCACTATAAAACATAACCTGCCTAAAGAAGAGCCTCATGTAAAATGTTGGCAAGAGAAGAAGAAAGTAAAGAAGGAGCATAATTGGATTAGAAAGAGTTAGAAAAAGATTGACTCTATACATTAGAGTGTTAATTTTAAACTGAAGGCTTTATTTGCAAAAGAACCAGAAAGGTTTCTACATTTGAGGAATATGATGATAAGAGAATCTAAAGTCTAAGAATTGGTTAGTGTCAGAGACTGCTGATTCAGGGGCTTGCTGTAGAGCAATGAACCCACTAGTTGGAGGGGCTCAGAGGGCAATAGGGGTTGCAGAGGGCTTTGAAAAAGTAATCCAAAATACTCCAAAGTAGTCCAATCATGGTTGTAGCTCAACCGGAGTGGCAACGGAGATCAAGTGCAAGTGGGAGAGGTCAGAAACTTAAGATTGGGCAAGAAATGGAGATGAAAACAAGTTTATTGAGAGAAAAAATAAAGGAAAGAAACAGAGAGTAGAAAAAGATAAGTAGGAACTATAAGTAATATCAAGACTGACTGACTAAGGAGCTGAAGCCTTTTGTCACGACCTGCTAACCCCACAGCCAGCTCCAAACCTTGCTGTCATCCCTGGAGGTACTGAAGAACGACTATCCCACCCGCTCCACAACCTTGGACTGACCCCACCAGTGATCTCACTCCCACATCCATCACTAACGCCACCGTCAATCACTCTGGCCATTACTGAGCACTCCTGAGGAGTCTCTAGACATCACCGACTCTTTCTGGACATTGCCAGCCCTCTCCAGCAATCATGCCATTATGTGCATCACTTGGCCATCACATTGTCTCCCTCCCGCATCACCAACTCTGGAAGCTCCTGATGCCGCCACCACCTGATCACCACTTACACTCGCCACTCTACTCAATTGGAACCGACACCCGCCAACTCGTATAGAGTCCTGAAGCTGCACTCTGACCTGGAGATCAAAGGGTTGGCCCAAGACATAGCCATAGGAGTACTTATCTAGTAGGATAGGAACTTAGTTGGTAGTCTTGATATTATCTGAATTACTTGGATTACTTGGAAAGCCCCACCATATTGTTGCCCTGTGTTTTGTTTCATGTCTCTCAATCTAGTCTGCTTGTGTTTTGTGATTCCATCTTGTATTATGCCTGTTTTTAACTCTGTCTTGTCTTGTGTCTTGTACTTGTCTCGAATCTCTCACCTCATACTTCTCTCTCTCTCACTCATGACTCTTTTCCAGTTTAGTCCTGACTTGTGTTTCCTTTCCCTATTACAGATTTTGACTCTCCTCCAGTCCCAGCCTTGTTTCTAGCAACACTCCGAATTTATTTATTTGTGTCTTTCTAAGTCCTGGACTCACTCTATCTAATCTCACCTCACCGCTCAGCTCAAATTGTAGAGCCTGTAACCTTCCCCACCTCACTTTCTTTAATCAACCTTGCCTCCCAGACTTACCTGGAACCCACACGCACTCGCTTCTTGTCTCATAGTTGCTTTGGAAATCCTTTAAACGCTAGCACCCATCTCGGAGCATAGCGTTTTACTTCCAGAGCCCTTGTAGGTCCCAAAATTGTACTCTGAAGCTATTGTGTCTTATAAGAGTCTCGCCTAGTAGACTGAGCCCCCGTAGTTAGCAGAACCTAACACTTTTACTCAAAGAAGGCCAGGAGCATGGGGATGCAGGCCCTAGGATCAGCAAAGTACCCATTTTGGTGGGGGCATAGAGAGGGACAGAGGCTAAGAAAGGATGGCTAAATAGAAAAGGGAGGTCAAAAAGGTGATGTGCTACTAATGCATGATGTGTCAGTGGACAAGTTGTGTACACGCAGAGAAGAGGGTTAGGTTGGGGTCGGAGTCCACCCTGGACATGGGTGGAGAACAGAGAGAGCAAAAAAAATGACTGGGTCATGATATTACCCCTTGCTAGCACCGAGCCCTTGAGGTGCTATGCCAACAGTCTTTAAGCATTAGGAGTGGGTGTGGGAGCTGATGGCTGATGGATCTGCCACTTCAAGTTCAACTTGTTGAATTTCCCAGAGGCCGTACTTCTTTTCTCCTCTTATATCTTCATCTACAGGCCAATCAATATTAAACACTCCTATGACTGGCTTCTCATTCCCAAGGTGGCATGCCTTTGCCGCTATGTCTGTCATCCACTCCTGCACTACTCTTTTGTGTGGCAAAGGTTGCTACCTGTGCTTCTCCAATACCCAACACTCCTATCCTTGCCACAGTCCACGTGGCTGTTAACCATATTCCTGCTCAATCCCTGGTGTCACCTCAATTCTGGTGCCTGGCCAATGCACCAGTAAGTAACTTTTTCTGCTTGATGTATATTCTTCATTCTGTTCCAGTGCAATTTTTGCACCCGCAATGGCTAGGTGTGCTTGTTCTCGCCTTTCAACTCCTGATTACAGCAAGGGAGGTGCTACCTGTGAGGCTTGCCAGTGCTAGCACTTGTGCTGTTTGTTTTGTATCCTGTGGGCAGCATGCTGGATGTTGGAAGAAACAAGCTGATTTTTGATGCAAGTTTATGAGCTGCTGGCGGAAAGGCAAAAGGTGAAGGCAACACAGCCAACTTAGGACACTGAGGAGGGCAAAGGAGATTAGCCAGAGTAAGAGGGTATAAAAAGCAAAGAGGAAGGAGAGAGAGTAGGCATGAACAAGGTTATCAATTTAATAATAGAGGAGCATTCTTCAGACAGGGTAGCTTTGGTGATCACAGGAATTGGCACTTTGGCTGTGAGAAAAGAGCCCCCTGCAGGTTCCTTGGCCCACCCAGAGAAAATGATGTGGAGGAGTACAGAGAGTCAGAAGGAGGGTCTAAGCAACAAAGAAAGGTCAGGCACAGAGAGAGAAGTGGTGATGAGAATGAAGGAGAAACCATGTGCAAGGCCTTTGACAGTGGCCCTTGGAAAGCAGCAAGCTGTTGAAGAGGATATAGCGGACAAAAAGGAGGAAGGGCCTTTGAAGCGCCATCAGGTGAGCAGCAAGGCTCCTGTGAGGCATCAGCCTACTGTCACGACCTGCTAACTCTGCAGCCAGATGTCATGACCCGCTAACTCCGCAGTCAGCTCCAGACCTTGCTGCTACTTCTAGAGGTCCTGGAGAACAACTCTCTCACTAGCCTCACAGCCCTGGACCAATCCTCGCCAGTGATCTCACTCCCATGACTATTACTAACACCATTGTCAATCATCTTGGCCATCATTAAGTGTTCTCAAAAAGTCATGCAAATCCTCTGAACATTATCGACTCTTTTCAGACATTGCCGGCCCTCTCTGGTGATCATGCTATCATGTGCATCACCTGGCCATCATGTCGCCCCCCTCGTGCATCACTGCTCCCAAAAGCCCCTGATGCCGCCACCACCTAATTGCTACCAACACTCACTATTCTACTCAATTGGAACTGACACCCGCCAACTCGTATAGAGTCTCAGAGCTGCGCTTACCCAGAGATTGAGGAGTTGGCCCAGGATATATCTGCAGGAGTACTTAAGTGATAGGATAGGGACTTAATTGGTAGTCTTGATATTGCATAACCCACACTGTATTGTTGCCTAGTGTTTCATTTTGTGTTCCCAAATCTATTCCTGCTTGTGTTTTGTGACTCCGTCTTGTATTGTGCCCATTTTTAACTCCATTTTGTCTTGTGTCTTGTATTCGTCTTGAATCTCTCACCTTGTACTTCTTTCTCTCTCTCTCTCTCTCTCTTGTGATTCTTTTTTGGTTTAGTCCCAACTCGTGTTTCCTTTTCTCTTTACAGATTTCGACTCTTCTCAAGTTCTAGCCTTGTTTCTAACTACACTCCGAATTCATTTCTCCATGTCTCTCTAAGTCCCGGCCCAACTCTATCTAATCTCATCTTGCTTGCTTGGCTCAAATTGTAGAGCCCATAACCTTCCCTGCCTCACTTCTCTTAATTGACATTGCTTCTGGACTTAACCGGAACCCTTGCGCATTCACCTCTCATCTTGTGACTTGCTCCGAAGATCCTTTAAACGCCTGCGCCCATCCTGGAGCATAGCGTTTTGCCCCTGAAGCCTTTGTAAGTCCCGGAATTGTACACCTGAGCTATTGTGTCTTCCTGTAAGGGTCTCACCCAGTAGACTGAGCCTCCATGGTCAGCAGAACTTGACACCTACTTTGACATTTACACAGGTGTTCTTCTCAACAATGGGATGAAAGGACAAAATTATGACACTTTGGCTGTAGGTTGCACAGCTAAAGGCAGCTAGCTGTCCACTTCTAACAAGAGGAAGTTGAGTACTAGGTTGCCAAGTCTTGCTTTTTTGCACCTCATGAAAAAGAAGCAGAACAAAGCGTGGATGGCCCATGATGTATCTGCCAGGTCTTGGGAAATCATGGAGGGGTTGAAAGAGGAGATGTGGAGGTAGAAGAAGAAGGCCCTAGAAGATGATGTCAAGCTCCGACACTACCTCCTTGATATCCACCATGGGGAGTTCTAAGAGATTGCTGATTGTTGAGTGCAGTGGGCCAGGAAGGGTGAGATGGCAAGTATGTCAAGTAGTGGGGGACATTGAAGAGTTGAGGAGGCAATGCAGTAGTCGGGGAGTCAGTGGAAGGGAAGGGAGCAGGAAGTACAGATGAAGGAGGTGCAGCTCTCTGAGGAGTAGAGAGTGCAATGAGACAAGGAAGTGGAGAGGACAGAAAGGGGAATTTAGTGGGATAGAGGAGTGATAGACAGCAAAGATGCTGCAATGGAGGACATGGTGGAGCTTTGCTGTTGGCTGGGCTTACCTGACCACTTGGCAAGCTTAGAGAAGGAGCTCCTCTACAATGTAGAGCTTCAGCGCCACTGGATGACCATGTAGTTGGCTACTTTGCACTTATTCAAACTCTGTGAGTTCTCCTGCCTTTTCTCCTTGTTCTACCTTTGTCCTGACTTGTCTCAGAATGAATTCGCTGGCACTGAGAGCTCTTGGAAGGAGTATCAAGTGCATGGGCCTTTGTGCACAAGAGTCTGCAGCAAATTTGCCCTCAGTATTGCTTGCTCCTTCACATTGCCAAGGGTCTCCAGGCATTAGAGCGTGCAGAGGAGGTCCACTGATGGTTCTCCTTTGCGCTCAGGCAGGATTTGGAGCAGGCCATGGTGAGTTTGGGCAAGGACTTACTCAACCCCAACAAGATCTTATTGGAGCTGTGGAAGGATATGGTGGAAGATCTAGGAGTAGAAGTAGGTCTGGGAGCCAGAGAGGATGGAAATCAGGTATTTTTTTTTTTTTTCTTTCTTGCTTTGTGATTATTGTGTGAATGTTTGTATAGAGAAAAGAGGAAACAAAAAACAGTAGGAAGAGTGGAGGGAAATCAGTAGTAGTATGTAGAGGAAGGGGCTGTAAATAAGATGTAGAATGGAGTAGCAGAGGACATGGGAGGCATTGGACATGGGGGATGGATGGGGAGTGAAATAAAAGTAACGGAAATATACCTGGAGAGCATCACATTGCGTGGAGGTTCCACAATGTCTGAAGAAAGAGCTGGTGGAAGGTTTGAAGTGCGTCAGAGGCGCTGTGGAAATGGTTGAGGAGTTCCCAGATATTGTCTTTGGGGCCGTACCCTACCCAGCAGACTAGGTAGTGGACCTTACCTTGGTGGAAGTGGGAGTCTATTACTTTGTCCACTTTGTATTTGAGCTCACCATCAACTTCAGGAGAGAGATGCGGCGTTGGAAGAGATCAGGAGGATGTTGCCTAAGGAGTTGGACATGGAAGACAGGATGAAGAAATTGCATGCTGGGGAGAAGCACAAGTTAATAGGCATGGGAGGAGACCTTCTTGACAATCTTAAAGGGGCCCAGCTGTTTGTAGTCAAGCTTTAGCAATGGCTGTTAGGTTTTGATATTCCATCTGTCCAGCCATACTAGGGATTTTATGGGCCAGTCTAGAGTGGGCAAGTGTTTTGTGTCAATGTGCTGGCTGTAAGCTTGGTTCATGATGTTGACTTTGTTTTGGAAGAACTTCTAAAGAGCCTGGAGATTGTAAGCAGCTGTGTATGTGGCATGGGAGGAGACATTGCATAGGAACATGGTGAGGCAGGGATGATAGCCTTTGTTGGCAAAGAAGGAAGATACTCCGGTGGCGGAGTAGAGGGTATTGTTATATTGGACTCTGTGATAAGGAGCTTGGTGTGCCAGTTGTTTTGGAAGTAGTTAATGTAAATGCGGAGGTACTGTTTCAGAGTCTGGTTGACGCACTTGGTCTGTCTGTCAGTCTCCAAGTGGTAGGCTGTAGACAGGTTTGTCCATATATTGAGGGCTCAGCAGAGGGATTGCCAGAACTTAGACACAAACAAGGACCCCTGATCAGACACAATATTGTCCAGGAGCCTATGCTTGGAAAAGACATGCTCAATAAACAGCTTGGTAAAGTCCAGCGCCTTGTTGGTGGTGCAGCAGAGAATGAATATGGCTTGCTTGGTGAGTCTGCATACTACACCAAGGATGGTGTTGTACTCATTGGACTCCAGCAATTTGACAATATGGTCCATGGAAATGGAAAACCACGGTCACCAACCTACTGGGAGTGGTTTGAGGAGTCCAAATGGGCAATGGCACAGGACTTTGGCTCAGAAGCAGGGTTTGCATGATTGGATGTAGTGGATAACGTCCTTCTTCAGGCCTGGCCAGAAGTATGTATGTGTGATGAGTTGCATAGTCTTTCAAATCCCTGGATGTCCTTTTAGTTTATGGTCATGATGTTGGTAGAGGACATCCAGGCATAGGTTCTGGTAGTTGGGAACATATACTGGGCCATTGCAAAGAAGGAGCTTACTGTCTGAGAAGAAGTAGAAAGGTGGAAGGCCCGAGGATGCTTCTGCAGAGATAGGGGCAAGGTCAGTGAGGTGTGATAAGGGATCAGACATTTGTGATGGGGTATCTGCAGCGTCTAGGAGTCCATGAGCCTTGAGGTATGCATTGAGGGGCAATTATGAGCGGCAGCGCTGCTGGAATTCCATCTATTGTACTTCACCTAGTCCTACCAAATCTACTTAATTCTTGTCTTGGTAGCTTGAGCTGTATTTGGTAGTTTCCACTCCGTTGTGTAGTGTACTTCTGTTGTCTTCTCCCTTTAGCTCCTCTCCTAAACTTTAAGTCTCTGACTGCTTCCAGTCAACGATCAATTGTCAAGTCTTCTTGAAGTATGTTCTTGAATGATGCCATCCTTGATTCTGATGGGCCCAGAAGCACAAGCCGACAGGGAAGCCTGCTGTCTTATTTAAGCGCTTCATGCCGGTCCCTCTAAGTAGCAGGTACCAGGCATGCATCCTGCCAGCCCGTGCCATGCCTGAGTTTTCCATTAATTCCTTCCACATGTTCCTTGCCCAGCAATATATTACTTAGGCCAATGAAGCTCTGGACTGGTTTTCCAACCTTCTTCTGGGCGGCTGGAATAATGAGGCTGCCGCTCTTGGCCTCTCTAGCATGATTGGCAACTGAGCTAGCCTTGACGGACACGGCATGCAGTGGCCACAATATGTTGAAGCCCATCAGAAATTCATCTGGTGCTGGGCCCCTCATTGGCACAAGCCATGGGTGCACCGCCTTGAAGACATAGTGGTAAGATGGCTGTTCTTCCGCTTTTTCCTCCTCTCTACTGTTCTGACCGCCCTTTTTCAGCTTTTTGAGAAGCAAGCCCTTCTTGCCCTTGATGCTCTGCCCACATCCTCTATTGGTCCATCTACCATGTCTAGTCTGCCTGCTGCTGTAGAGCGCCGCTTTTCTGCTGTGGAAAAGAGTAAAGAGCAAGCCCTCAACCCTGCTGTAGGTTCTTCCTTGGTCTCCACTGGAGTTACACTGGTTCTTGACTCAAACCATGTGCAGGGAATAGTGCTGATCAGTATGAAGACTACTCTGGTGTGATCCCTTTGCTATCCCACCCCTGCGGTGGGAGATGACGTGGCTCATGCCCTAACAGCCTTTAGGGCTTCCACTACTGTGCATGCTTTAATCCTTCTTCTGGTTCCTCCCATTCACATTTTATTGCCAGTTTTTTTCAGCCAAATTTGCCTTTCTTATTCCTCTGCTGCATACCCACCATCTCCATCCCAACAACTCCGCTTGGGGAGCCGGCATGGATGTTCCTGCTGGCAAGAGTACCATTTACTTTGCCGACTATCCTACTTGCCAACGTGCCCTTGAGGAGCAGGATTTGGTAAGTTTCCATCTATTCCCTGTATCACTGCTCATGGTTCTCATACTCTGAGTAGTGTGACTCCTGCATAATCAAGAACATTGACCGCTTCTGCTGGTACCTAGGCCCCTGCTGTCCTTGTCATCCATGTACAGTTGCAGCCAAACGCTGTACCTGGTCCAAGGTGAGTTTATGTAACTGCAAAGCTGCTGGTCACAAATACCATAGATGTAGCCCTCTGTGTTGCCTGTGTCCATGCTGCTTGAGAGTTCCTCCAAAGCCAAGGCCAGGGCCAGGAAATTGAATGAGGCTTTACAACCGCTGCCAACGTCTGGGCCTGGCCTTCTCCTTCCTTAAAACGTAAACATTTGGCTGTCAAGTCTGCACTGACCATCAACAATGTTTCTTCTGATGAGAGTGAATATGCCCCTCCTTTGAAACAGTCCTACAGTAGCTCCATACCCCCCGCTAGTCCATTTACTTATACCCTCCAACTCCATCCTTTTCTCTTCAAACCTGCTTGCCCACCGCCAACTCGCTGCTTAGTATTGTTTATGATTCTTCTGCCTGTCCTACATAGCTATCTTGCTTACGCCAATGGTCCAGTCCTCCCCCTCCACCCACACCTGCCACTGCTGCTCCTCCTTTGCTTGCCACTGTTTTACCCCTGCCCATTGCTGTTCTCTGTCCTGCCCTGTCTAGCACCATTGGTAGCATGGAGTCCTTGACTGGTTTGTTGGCTTCCACAGCATTGCCTGCTCCTCTCTCTGAACATGTCCCTGCTCTTCTCGCCTTGATTGTTCCTCTTGATCTGGAGGTGCTCTCTTCTATGCCTGCCTTGCTGTTGGTTCAGACTTGGTTCAGACCAATGCCAATTCTGAAGGCAAAGAGGAAGGCACTTCTAGTTCCAGTGGCTCTTTTGTCAGTATGGTAGGTCATACGTCTCTGTTGCCTGCTGACCTCAAAGATCTATCCTTTGATGTCATCTCCATAGTTGTTTCTAAGATGGCACTTGCTCTTGGAGACACCTTCAGTAGTGCTCCCAATGCTATCTCATGGATGTCTCGCATTGCCTGCGCCATGTTAGAGCCATCTTCCACTGCCGCTTGGCAATTGTACTGCTCAGTGCGCTGTTTTATTGGTTTTCTTTTCTTTCTGTTGCTAATTATTCTGCAGCCTTCTCCTCAGTATCCACCGCTCCCCCCTATGCTCCTCAAGGCCAAAGACTGGCAATGCCTCCTATCCAACCTTACCACCTCCGTCAACTTCTATCAGACCCGTGCAACGCTTGAGCATGACCTTGACTATACTCAGGCAATGCTCCAGTCTTACCATGCCCAAGTGGAGGCTGATCGTCGGCACTTCCTGGTGGCTCAACAGGTGCTTGCCACCTCCATCCTTCAGTTGAATGCCATTGCCCATTTTGCTGCCAAGTGCTACAGCACAATTCAATGGCAAGTTTGTAACTAAATTCCTGCTGACATATTCCAGCCTGAGCGTAGTCCCTTTTTACTCAATGTTATTCCTCTGGAGACCTTTGATTCCTCCAACAGCAACCAGGAGATGGAATGGGACTAGGAGAAGTAGCACAAACACTTTATATTTTTCTTGGACTTCATATAATTGTGTCAGACATTTTGCATTTGTTTTGATCTATATGCCTGATAGTTAGTAAAATATATATGTTTTTCACCTTCCAACCATGTTCCTCCCACCCACGGCTGCTCTACTGTGTTAACTGCGCTCAGGTTCCATCATTGCACTCTGTTTGGTATAAATAAGAAAAGAAATGTTTTGTTACCCATGAATTTGTTCATCCTTTACAGGTTTCCATGCCATTTTCTAGTTTTCTTGCCATGTCCTATTCCTTGTTGTTGTCTCCTGTTGTCCCATCCTTGTCATCCAGCAAGTTGGATTCCTCCAACTCCCACAACCGTGCTGTATTGATATCCAAAGCCATGTCCGGTAACTCAAGGTGCTCTCTTGGGAAATATGAGATTAAGCAAAATGCTGATAAGCCTCTGGCTGAGCTCAGCGCACCAGTGCTATTTTTAGCAACTTATATTTTGCAGCAAGCAGAAATCAAACTCAGGCTACAGAACATGATGTGCAAGATCATGGGACTTAGCAACCACCTGACTTGGCGACCACCTGACCTTAGCAACCACCTAACTTAGCAGTCATATGACAATCTACTGGTCACATAGCAATCACAAGACTTAGTGACTTCAGCCTGGCCCCTATTCAGATCCTCGATCAGAGATAGCTGACTCTAGGACCTTTAGCAATGCCTATCAAAACTCAGTGCTTTTCAAAGATCTGACATCAGATCAGTTCTAGCGACGCTTATTGCTTATCCAACACTTAGCAACTTACTTGAGACAGGCTCCTTGATGGTTTCAGGCCTTAGCAATAGTCCTTGCACATTTGACCTTTTTCACTGCTAGGATGTTGAATTAGTGCTTGCCGACTTGACAGATGCCATTGCTTAGCAACTTTCACGTTCTATTGCCCTTGTCATTCTTTTTTTTTGATTAATTAATTAGTGACTTTTAGTTTAATTAACACAGCAACTTAGCGCCTATAAATACTGTACATATTTTGTCTTAGCTATCATTGAATCATATGCCCCACAGTTCAGATCACATTTCAGCGCATTCTAAGTTTTCAGAATTGCTAAGTGATACAGTCTTGCCAACTCTATCTTACCGACTTTGCTTGCCAACTTTTGTACTTACAGTGCCATACAGGTACACTATTGCCAACATCAATGTTGCTTAAGTCCTTGCCAACTTCTAGCACTCTAGTGCCTTGCAGGCTTTTGGCTTAGATCGCTAAGCAACCTCTTTATTTTTCTAAGTCTAAACTACACTAAAAAGACTAGGCTTCTGGGACCCTGCCTGGGACTCTCAAAACTAGCAACTGCTCAACGCTACTCATTTGTGAGGTGCTAGGTTTACCATCTACCAGAACAGTGCTTAGTGACTTTTGGGCATCATCAATGCCGCTACTGGTCAATGTAATACCAAACCATCCAGCTCACATAAGATATACATGCTGCTTCGGTTTCTGGAAACCACTACCAAGGGACCTAAATAGCATGGCTTCATCTTCTGATTATGCGTGACCTCTATTCTAGTGTTCCTCATTAGGATGAGTGCTCCTCTCTTGAAATTGAAGTCCCTTATAGTTGCTGAATTATCTTGTTTGAAGTGGACTGCAGCTTGTCAGTGCACATCAAATACCATACTGTGTAACCATTCAAGTTGCTTGTAACAACGTTGCAGGTCAATGGCTTGGTGCACTATTAAATCAGTTGCAGACAATATCAAGTTTGGTGGTGGTTGTAGATACATGGCTTCAACAATATCTGCTGATAGAAGCAGGTGTGTTACAGTGGTAGCATAGTAGGGCAAGCAACCCATCCACCATCACACTGTTATGTGTTCCAACCAAAATACCAAATACACTGCTTCACTCCACCAGTTCTCATCTCTGTTGATGGCTTTGAAAAGAGCCTAACACACATTGAAGTGAGGCCTTTCCACTATTTTGCATTCTCTTTTGCCAACATGCGGAATTCCAGCCAGTGCATTAAAGAGCAACGTCCCTGGATTATATATCAGAAGCGGCGTGACTTGGGCATAACCATGGTGTCGATGTATATCTTTCTGAACAATGGAGCCAGAGTTGCCACCGTCGATGGAATTGATATCTTGGTGGTTTGTTGCACCTGGCAAATGTAACACAATTGCATGTACTACATTATGTTGGCCTGTGCCTGTGGCTACCAGAACCATTCCAATAGTGCTGCCTTAGTTGCATACATTCCTCTATGGCCTAGTTCATCATGCATTGCTTATAATATCTGTAAGGGCGACCTCCGGAGGTTGCGGCTCAGTCACACAACTGGCAGAGGGAAATCCGAAGTGTATTAGAGACAGTACATATTACAGGGAAGTAACTAATCACCTGGCAGAGGGAAATCCAAAGAGAACAAGTCTAAGGATTCCTCTGCCATGGCGTGGCGCATCAGTGCGGGGGCGGGGGTGTGAGAACGACTGTACAACATCTCGGAGAAGTCCGACAACTGCAAGGGAGTGTCCTAGAGACCTCCGGGATGGCCCGAAAAGGAAATGGCCAGAAAAGGAAGTCCGGAGGGTCCTGGAGATCTCCGGGAGGGCCGGAAAAGGAAGTCCCCTGACAATATCCATACCCTGTTGCCTGGATTGATTACTAACTTGTGCACTCCAGAGTAATCCCGTTGCCAAAGCTTGCTGCCGCTATTGAAGAAGTTCATTGCATACCAGATAAAACATCAGTAGTCCTTGTTTGTCATACCATTGGGTTGTTGATAGGGGCTTAGTACTGCTGAAGGCAGAATAGCCCCAAAAACAGCAAAACAGGAACTCCAGTACAAAGGGGCAGTAGAGGCGGCAAGTCGCCATCTTGGGGCAGTGGTGATGACACCCAAAAGTTGCTTAGCACTGTCAGAGTCAATAGTAGCCTAGCACAGTTATAAGTGAATGCATTGGGCATGCTAAGTAGTGAGGGTTGAGTCCTGGCAGGGTCCCAGAAACACACATAAGTGAAGGAAAGGTTATTGAAGTTAAAAGAAAGATGCTTAGCACAGCTAAGCACTGGTAACTAGGCCATAGGTGCCTAGGTTGAGTTTGTGTAGTATCTTGATTAGTCATGTAGGTAGACTAGCATAAAGTGTACACCTGTAATTGGTGCCTAATATGTGAGGAGTCAAAGAGGGGCTGTAAACTCTGGGTGATTTCCTGGTAATTGTGGTAGCTATGTACAGTTTTTATAGTAAAAGTAAGAAATTATATGTACAATGTCGCTAAAGTGCTTTGACAGTATAAATGAAAAATATAACCTAAAAAGTATTGATGCACCAAGGCTGTGTGCTAAGTGGTAGGATCAGTAGCTAAGCGTGAAAATGATGCATTTCAGCTGTCTGTCACTTGTTAATTCCTTTAGCCATTGGCTAGTACTCCATTCTTCAATTATCACATGGCCCTATGTTGAACTTAGAGCCAAACTGCTCCAAAACGTGCTAAGGAACATTGGTAAGCGCTAAAGAGCGTTGGTAAGTGCTAAGGAGCGTTGGTAAGCACTAGAGAGTGTCGGTAAGCGCTAGAGAGCGTCGGTAAGCGCTAGAGAACGTCAGTAAGCGCTAGAGAGTTGCTAAAATATAGCTTTCTGTGCTGAGTCTGAGTGGAGTCTCATCAGCGGGTCAAACCTCACAGCGCGGCTGACTCAGAGAGGAGATGTGTGAAGCTCTGGGCCAATGGATCAAGAAAGAAGTAACTGCGCTAGCCACAGGGAGGCGGACCAAGTAAATGGCAAGAACAGTGATGCCTGCAGCGGCAGCGGGAGAGTGCCCGCATCCAAATAAGGAGTAATGAAATAAAGGCCCCACAGGCAGAATGGGAAGCAGAAGACGGAGTGGAGAAAAGTAATGTTTGAGGTAGGGGGCTACCGCTTGCCTCCCAAAAGTACTATAAAAACTGTACCATAACTTGGAATAAAAACAACTTTTTCCCTCAGAGATCACGTAAAGAGTACAGAGTACAGATCTAATGGGCGTCTTGCAACTTTCCAACAGCGTCCAGCAACTTATCAACAGCGTCCAGCAACTTTCCAACAGCGTCCAGCAACTTTCCAACAGCGTCCAGCAACTTTCCAACAGCGTACAGCAACTTTCTGATGGCAACTTGTTACTTTCCGCTACCAACTTCCAAACTCCAACTTAATACGAGTGTCCTTAGTGTTGGCACTACTGGGTGGTAACCACAAAAGATTCCTTGCATATTATCAGTCACACCTATAGCTTTACAACTAAATTCCAAAGACTCACAACAAGTCTAAATTCTGCTTATAGGAAGATTGTGACACTATCATTGTACTAGGTTTCCTATTCATACCTTAACCGCTTTGATCTGTTGGTCCTCTGCTTGTGCCTTTGCACTTTGGGGAACTGTGTTGTATGCTAGGTCCATGCCATTGTCTCATAATTCTCTCAGCTCTTCCGCTATGCAAACTTCTGTCCTGGTGTTGGTTGTTTCTCCATCATTGATAAGTCTGTATACCACTACTGCCCGTCTCTGCCCCTGTACAATCAGCTTGTATTTGGCTAGTGGCGGCAGCAGATGCCATTCTGGCAATGATTCCCTTAGCACACAGGCTGGTGGTTGTATAATATGAAGGAATCCATGCATTCAATCTATCCAATTGTCAAAAACCTCTTTATTGCCTTTGTCTGATTTGAGGTTGCTTGGCTGCCTAGGTCTTTAGGATAATCCATTGGGACCATGGAATTCATTCTTTACATGTACCAGTTCAAAGTGGAACAGGAGGATGGCCACTATCCACTGATTCATGCTTGCCAATGGCTGTATGTCTGGGTGTGACAACATGCTTTTAATATATTGTGCGTTGACTTTGACAATAAGGTTCCACACTCCAATCAGGTACATTTGCATGTTCTGTAATGCCTAAAATAGATCATATAGTTCTAGCTTTGGTTGACTGTACCTTGATTCTTGGTTGTTGAGCATTATTGAACCAAACCAATTGTATTTCCATTGTTTCCAATTGTCCATTGCACACTGGCAAAGGAAGAATCCTACTGCAATGTATGACGTATCTACTGCCAAGATTACCAGGTCCACAGAAGTGTAGTCAATAGGCACTAGTGGGTTGGCGGTTTTTAGAGCCATGACTAGATTCTTCTGAGCCACCACTTGTAGTTCCCCAAATTCAAACAGAATGTCCTTGCACGTCAACTTCACTATATGATGGGCTTGGTGTGCGAAGTTCTTAACAAATATCCGTAATACACCTATAGATCCTAAGAAGGCACAGACTTCCGAGATGTCGCTGCAAGGGCCCCATTGCTCTAGTAAGCCAAGTTGACTTTCTTCTAGAATTTGCCCTTGAGGGGTACATTGATGCGAAATGTAGGGTTTGTTGAACTAATCAGAGGGACTCTAATCAGTGTAGACAACTAAACTTTACTTTCGCGAGTTTCGTGGGGCTATGACACAGAAACTAACACTTGTAATGATGTTGTAATGGTTTTTGTAGTTTTTAGTTTATTATTATAATGAACCGAACTAGTCCACAATATAAATGGTCTCTAAAAAGATACCAAAAAGCGACCCTAGTAAAGTCAACTAAATGA